>JABTTQ020000401.1:0-162348 GCA_016081115.2 Rehmannia glutinosa
CATTGTATCTATCATATCAAAGATAATTTGAGGATCGTGAATTCAAAGATCGGGTACTATCTTGCTTTTAACAAAATGAGAGGCATATACAACATAATAATTTCACAAGTATATGTCCCAAATTGAAGCTGACGAGAAAGTTTGAAGTATTTCGACGAAACAAATTTCGACTTAGGCTAAGTTATATTTTCAGGAAACCGTTATTACATCATGACATCAAATAATGCAGAGTCTCTAAAGTGTTTAAAAAGCCCGAAAACTCCTATACTTGCAGATTGTTTGATAGTATCAAAAAATGTAGTCCTGGGTTTTATGAGAGGCATGAGGACACGAAGTTGACAGACAAATTAACTCAATAATTGAAGAAAAATTATGCAAGTCTCATGAAAAGGCCAAGAAGTTCACAGTTGAACCAATTGATCAAGCATTGTATGTGGTGAGGAGAGGGGCCACAAATTTCACGTTAACTAACTTTGTCGAGAAGACTTGCATTTACGTAAAATTTCAATTAGACCACCTCCGCCATGTGAGCATGCAATAAAGCAACGGCGAAGAAGAGAGGTTTTTCAAGATACTCCATGTGCTCATCGTGACTATTTGGTTGATTGTTGGAGGAATGCTTATGTCGAGACTATTTTCCTTGTTTCCAATGAAAATGAATGAGAGATTCCCGATAAAGCATTAAGCAAATGATTGTCTTATCACCTACAACCGACAACGAGGTGGACGTCGAGAACAACAAGAATACCATCAAAGTAAGAGTTCCACTCAAGACAAAAATGTTGTAGGTATCAATAATTAGGGCACAAACAAACTGAATTTTCATGATCACGCATCGCTTAGCAATAAAAACAATCACAAATTTACTAACTATCAGTATATCATCACCATTATTGTTTTCTAGTTAAATGCTTTTTGGTGTTTCTAGTTTTGGACAATCTTCTATGTAATGTCAAAAGAACAAAAAATCGCTTTTAAGCGACCTCGATTGACCCGTTAGGACGCCGTGTGTATTCAATCATAAGATCATTGAACTTGTGGTTTTGGGGTTTTCATTGTAAGAATTATACGCAAATGTCAAGATCAATGTGTTCAGATGGCTGAGTGTACTTGCCAAAGGATGTCGATATCTATGTTGTCTCTCAGTAATTCCAAATGCATGTGCTCTAAAATGGAAAAGTTTACAATATAAGAATCACTTAATATTAAATGAATAATGGGATGATTTCAATAGACTTACATCATTTCAATCCAAGACCCAGATGTCAAGACATGTAAATCGACTTTTTACCATTTTTGATTTTGATCCCATGTAGGTCTATTCTTCACTGTGGAAAGAAATAATGACAAGTAATTAAATGAAGTAACAACAAACAATGCATATTAATTATTAATTCTAAAGCGGTAGGTGAATATTCTTACCTATCATTTGCATTTGTGTATCCAATTTTTAATTGTATCAACTTTAATAGATCCACCAAGGAAGAAATTAGGTTTCATCTTGTCCACAAAAATTCTGGAGGTGGTTGTTAGTGATCTCGCTTCAGTTGCGAAATGAGTTCTTATATGAAATGAAGGCATTCTCGGTCGTTTTACCCCTATTTTCAGAACATTTGCATTATTGATCTGGTTTTTCTTAATTTTCCTTTTTCCTTGTATATTTCATCACCGTCGAGTATCTCCTCGACAGTCGCTTTTTCAAAGATTGGTAGGTCGCCATAGTCTCCTTGGGGATCTCCACTGTCCCCATATCAATATGTTTCCCCATAACTCCCTCAGAATTTCCATCGCCCCAAAATTAAACTGGTGGCCTATAGCTCCATCGGGTGATTGCACCATCCCCATCTCATCATGCTGCTATCGGGGGTGAACCATGTATACTGTTGACCCCTTGCTTCAAACTTACATAGAAATTGTTACCATTAGGCTCGTTGAAGATGCCAATAATCTCCTTAAAGCCGCAAGTGGGACGTGGACTTCCACCTACACATCCTAGGAAGTCTTTTCTCGGCTTCTCCGCCCTAAATAGTCATCTTACTAGGAAAAGGTCTCTAATGCCCATATTCAATTAACAATTAAATGTTAGAAATATGTAACGAGAATAAGCAATTTGAAAAATGAATTGTAATATAATAATTAAGTTTGATTATTTACTTGTATTGCATGTGTGTAAAGCCCCAAAGGGTGTGATGAGCGACTAGATCTCTAGACAATCCGTGTAGAAGGGTGTCATAAGAAAGTGTTCTCCATGGGTAATTATTAAAGCGCCAAATTGTCAACAATTTGTAAAACCTTCAATTCAATCGAAGTGTTGGGTTCCTTAGCTCTTAACACGTACTCATATATGAGGGTCAATCCCAATTCGTATCGGTCTTCCTCATTCTTTGCATGATTTTAAAAAGCATCCTTCAAAGTTTTAGGTTTGACAACCTTTTTCCTCCATCAAAGTATTATGTCGCTAATCATTTGTCAGCGAGGATGTTCTTTATGAAATCATCCTCAAGCTCGAGGTATAATCCAGTGATGAGAGTAAAGTTCGAGAACGTGAATCTGACTTCTACATCCCCAATATGAAACATATCCCATCTGCCACCGGTGAACCAATCCTCTTAAATAGTAGGGCATGAAGAAGTTTGCAAGAAATTTACTTATAATCCCACATCTTGTATACTTTTGAAACAAGCCTATCTGAAACGTTGGTGAATGCTATTTTGTCCTGGCAATTATTGAATGAGAAGTGAATGGAATTCTAATGGCATAGACTAAAGAGAATACAATCATCTAACATGCCAGTCAGGTTTTTCATTACAATGTGAATATAACTCATTACAATTTTGTTGAGTAGTTAGGTTTTTTTTCCCATGCCATACCAAAAGCAGTTAGGACATGGCATACCATTCAATTCAAAAAAGGCAATACAAGTTTAATATTATCAATAACATACAATTCAAACAATGCGATACTATTCAATTAAGACATGACAATATGTAACATTCAATTCAAATAATGCAATACAAATTGTCCACGAAAATAAATGCAATTCAAACATTGAACATACATTTACAATTCAAATAACATAATACAAGTTGTCAAACATTTTATTTCAAACTAAGACACACAATATATAACATTAATAAAAAACCTAATTTCAAACAAAAAATTAAAAATCTTACTTTATCGACGGAAATCCCAAACAACGATAACTCAATCGACAACTGCCACCCACTTGTCCATGGCATTCATTTTAACAGAACAAATGAGATGTTGAGGGTTAAAACTTAAAACCCTAGAGAGGGTTTTGACTTTTGAAAATAAGTTTGAGCGATCATTGGTTGTTTAAACTACTATTGAACGACATTTAAAATTTGAGTCATTCAACAATCATTTAAACGACCAATGTTATCATTCAAAAAGCTTTTATCGATCAAAAGTCATTTTGAACGACTCATTTTGTCGTTCAAAATAATTTTGGTCATTATAGAGTCATTTGGAACGACCCATTTTGTCATTCAAAAAAACTTAGGCTGTCCTGAAGTTGTTTAAACAACCCTATGTACTCCTTGTCTCATCTCTAAGATGGGCATTTCGAGAAGTATACAATAGAACCCTTTTTCTATTTTTCTTTTAATAAGAATCGAGAGTCAAATGTTATTTTTGATAACTTGTTGTCAAAAAGTTATACTTGATACGTACTGCCACTATTTTCAAGTGGGCGAGCTATTCTTATTTATATATCGGCCCCTATATTCACTTTAATATGAAAGAGTGACCCTTAGCTATTGTTATTTAGACTTTGACCTTTATTTTGGTACTTCTAAAATCAAGTTGTTTTGGCAAATATATCACGAGTGATAATTTTGTTTTCTATATTAGGTCGTATATTAATGGTTTAATCATACTACCATTTCTTGTTTTATATCAAAAATATATTATAAATTTTGATTAGTGACAATAGATGTTATTGGTTAATTTGAATATTTATATTGATACACTTTTGTCATATTCTATAATTTCTCTTACAATTGAAGTATTCCATGTCTTTTGTGGCATATCAATATTGTTAAGTTTGTGTTATTTCAAAATAAATTTAAAGATAATCATCCTTACAAAGATTTGTAATGTTATCACGCAAGCTAAATATCACGAACTTGTTCCCTTAACAACGTATTATACGACCTAGCGCTTCTTCGCCCATCGCTAAGTCAACCTCTCCTCGAAAGTTCTTTTTGTGTGAAGAGGTGTAGGAAGATGGCTAAGTAAAGATCACACAAGATAGTTTGGAAGAGAACACTTGTATATTCACGCACGTAGCTTACAAATGATTGATAGTTTACAAATGTGGTCCTACTCCACTTCCTTAATGGACGGTGGTGATTTATTTGATCCAACGGTCGGGAGTAAGTCTCTAGACTTCGCCATGGGATATTCCTAGAAGATACTTCAAGAATTTACAAAAGGAGTTATATAAAATCATCCTACAGTCTCTTCAAAAACTCCTACAAGATACTAGAGAATTTATGTACAAAATGGGCCTAATTGTTGGCCAACAAGTGGGATTGGATTTGGTCTAACCTCCTGGCAACTTTGTAGAGAAAACGGGGCTTATGTAGCAGTTATAGTATTTTTGTTGCAAATGTGGGGTGGGTTTGGCGGTGTTAAGAATTTAGGTGCAGGTGCGCTAATTGAATTAGCATACCGCTTCTTTATTTTTAATTTTCGTAGGCGATAGTTTGACGTGCCTACTATAAAATATTTTTTTTTCATAATTAATTAATTTATTAAATAGTTTTTTAAGTTTTTGTAAATGAATCCGTAAAATAAAAAGATTAAACACATCCACACAGTTTGAATCGATACAAAAATGATAATCGTACGTAAATTTGATTAATTCAAATAATTAACCTAAAAATGTACAAGTCCGATTAATCCTAAACCCTATGTCCCCTAGTGCCACACTTATGTTCTACCCTCCGTCTACCAAAGATCCCCATGCATGCATGAATCTCCTTTGGTGGCGATCATCATCCGCTTGGTCATTTATTATATGATGACTAGACGTGATGATGTCAACTCTCTGGTCAAATCACAATACTCACCGAGTGTAGGTGGAAATGAAAACAGATGATATGTTGAAATGTGGACAATTGGATGTGGACTAATCATGACCACCATATGGAACTCCCATAGCACCAAAATATGTCCGTAATAGAGATATAAATGATGTCCGATATGGTGTGTTATAATCATTTTGTGTTTTCTTGAGGGGCATAATAACCAGTGAGTGGATGTAGATGGATCTCATCATATATAATTCAAAGTGGTCAATAGAAAGAATTTATGCTTTTGTTTTCAATTTATAATTGTTAAGAATTTCATAAAATTCATACCATTGCATCCGGGGTGTATAAGTAGAAGGTCTCATGATATCAACATGAGGTATTGGTGTAGAACATCATGAGATGTGGAAGCACCGTATGTAAATAGCCGTGGATCGTTGTTGTTGTCGACCTTTGTCGCGTGTGTGATTTAATTGTATGGTCTCGGGGCTCTTTCGACCGGTATATCACCCGCCGCGCACTGTGTGGTATGGTGGCCATGTAGCATATGTAATACCCGAGCCTTCACTACTCACCTGGTCAATATAGTTCATGCATTACATGCTAATTATGTGTTATTTGCATAATCCGATTATTTTATTCGACATGACAAGTTTTATAATTTTGGAACTCACTTATAATGATTAGTCGTTAGATTACTAATTTAAGTAGTTGGAAAAGAAAAGTATTTAATTGTCGGACCATTAGATGGTAGCTACTAAGTTACACGTGGTAAACTTAGAGATGGGATGTTGGCAACAATGTGAATAGTAGATTGAGATATAATATGCGAAAAATAAAAATAATATAATTACAATAAAAAAATGGATAAATTTATAATTAGGAAATAAAGTAGGGTCTTGTGAGTAAATATCAAAATTAATTGCTAAGTTTTAAAATTCATATATAATACTTAATGTTTATCTTTTATAATGTTATCAATGTAGCTTGCATGTATACATATATATATATATATATATATATACTTAACAATATTCAACACCACTTGCATATATTTGTGTGTGCTTTATATATGAAATCATATATATGATCATCTATGCATGTAGCGGTGTCCACCAATGACATCAGTAATGTATATTTGCAATTCAAACACACACCATACATATAAGTTAATTATACTATTATTATTAACTTATCACCGCCTTATGAGTCAAGTACAAAGGATAAACACACACATGTATATCTCTAATATTTGGGAACATAAACACACACACATACACACACACGTCTGATTCACGAAGCGAAGAAAAAGAAAAGAGGAAACAAATGAGCGATAGTTTATAGAGAGAGAGAGAGAGAGAGAGAGAGAGAGAGAGAGAGAGAGAGAGAGAGAGAGAGAGAGAGAGAGAGAATGAGAAAATGAAATTATTGCAATCAAGTTTAAAAATAGAAATCCCAAACGTGGGAGGTGATTTTGATAGGCTTTGACATATATACAATGAGCAGGATTATTAGTTAACTGCTTTTGCAGGGCTTGATAAAAGGAGGGGCTTTTCGCGGTTGAGCAAATTAGCTTAAACGAGAAATAAAAATGGAATTAATCTATAAAAAAGATAATTATATTTTGTCAAAGAAATTTATATCATTCTTGGTTAATAACAAGTAATATATGCCACATTTAGTTTTGCAAATGACAGAAGATAAGGTGAGATCATGAGATAACTACTAGATTAGTTTCATAAATCTTGGTAAAAGGTAGTACCTATAAGCATACTGTGTGTTTATAATTTGCAATTAAGATATTAGAATTAAAATATGCTTTAATACATCAACAAAGATACATCAGTTAAGTAGTGTCAAATATATTAAAAACTAAGAAATTAAGGTGAGATGACAATTTGATTAGTTTAGATTATCAGTCATAAAGGTAAGTGGTTCTTCTGTTAGAATTAAAGATTTTAAATATATTATGAAATTTGGTATAGTAAACTCATATATGTGAAAACAGAAATTGATACCTTATCTTTTTACATGTTTTCATACGTGTAAGATTAGGAAAGAGACAATTATCTAATTTTCAGTAAAATATTCAAGAACGAAAGGTAAGTAAAAATCCATCTGCAACTGTAATGCATGAACATAGTATTGTTTGAATTGATTGTATTATATGTGATTGTGGTATCTTGTTGAATATACGTGGATATTATATGTTGCATAATGGACTTGTATAATGTTGCAATATGGTGCTTGGTGAGCCATTGAACATGTCATTCATAGCATTTGCATGTGCATGCATATTACCAAAGGATGTTTGCATGCACGACAATATTTTCTGGAAGAAAATGAACGTTTATTGACCACTGCTAGTGCACCGAGGCACGCTGGGCGTGCTTATGATATATATATATATATATATATTTAGGTATAGCAAGTGGGGTCTTTCTTGAACACGAGCTAGATGGGAGATGGGCTCGGTGGGTAATAGGAGGATGGACCATTTGTGGGTACCTATGTTATGACCTTATGGGGTGAGATACTTCTTGGCGGACACATGGGACGCAAGTAGGGGATCCTTGGCTGAGCCGCGGGAGGATGGTCCACACGTAACATCATAACGAATTATTGGTCATTTGATTATTACTGTGTGCAAAGCTCTTTTCCGGTGCATAGTAGTTGAGTCAGGGGCCCAAATGAAAGAAAATAATTTGAATAAAGTATTTTGATTCATGGATTTTACATGTTAGCATTACATGTTGGAAAAGCATCACTATTCTTTGGACATGCATGATTTTTACTTGCTCGGCTTTAGCTCATGTAGTTCATGCATTGCGGTGAGCATGAGAATGCTTGAGTAGTTGGCTTACTTATGCAATGTTGGAGCTTTGTCAGGTTTTGAGGATCATGGATATCGATGATGACTGTCGGGCTTGGTTTTGGGTTCATTTGGTTTCATACATTTGTGTTATATGGAGGAACTCGCATCGTTTATAACTTTTGAAATGTATTGTAAATATATGTAAATAGTGTGTTGTTTTGAGTTAAGGTTTGTATATCTAGCCATCATATTTACATACAAACAGGGTTGAATGACTTTTTGTTTTTAAATGGTAAAATCTTCGTTGCGTGTGTACCATGTTTATTTTGTTGCTCGTTTGTTATTAAATTTACACAGACAAAGAAAAAAATTGCACATTTTAAATAGAGTTTGTAGTCGGTTGTATTATTTATATATTTTCTAGTAGTAGTAATAGGGGTGGGCATGACAGAGTGGTATCGAGCTCGGATACGGGTTCGTAGACTATCCATGTACATGAACTCAAAACTCGTGGAGCACAACCATGCCAGTAAGTTTTACTTTATTGTCCGATGCATTTTATGTTTCATGAAATCATATTGGCCATGTGTTATTAGGTTATCGTAAGACAGTGTTTCGGTCATTGTGAGAACTAGAGGTGAGAGTAGTGGTGGGGATAGAAATCAAGAAGGGGAGACACCTATACCAATGGGTGATTGAGATACTGTTATAAATCGGCTTACGGAGCTTATCCATCGACAATCTGAACAAATTCAACAACTCATCCATTAGAGGGATATAACTGGAGAACAAAGAGGAGAAATGAATCAACCACACCAAAGAGCGGATCAAGTCGAGATAGTGGGGAAAGGTTCAAAGCTAAATCCACCAACCTTTGAAGATGCGGTGGATCCCCAATGAGAAGATTGGCTACGAACTCTAGAAAATATGTTCAAAGATAGCGGGGTCCCGAGAAGAAGAAAAAGTAATGTGCGCCGTTTATGCTTCACGGAAGTGCGAGAACATTGGTGGGACACGATGAGGAGTATAGAAGATACTGACGGCGACAATGACCTGGGGAAAGATTCAAAGAACTATTCAGAAACAAGTACTTCACGGCTCCTATTCATGTAATGAAGATGAATGAGTTCATACAACTACGCGAAGGAGCAATGACTATCGGGGATTATATTCGCAAATTTTAATAATTGTCCAGGTTTGCGTTCATATGGTCAGCACTGACATGTTAAAAGTATAAAGATTTCTTGAAAGTCTGAGGCCAGAACTATATAGAGATGTCACAATGGCGGGAATTCAAGGAGTGACCTACTCACAGGTTGCTGAGAGAGCACCGGTGGCAGAACAAGCTGAATTAAGGATTTTTCATGTCCAGAAAGCTAGACGCCAATTCAAACAGGGACACGGACAAAGATGGGTTAAAGGTCAAAAGAATAGAGTTTTCCAAGTTCATCAGCAGCAGAAACCTAACTTTCAACCATGTCAAGGACAACAACAGTGGGAACAAATTAAGCATCAAAGATCTGATCAGAGTAAAGCACTTATAGCACTACTTTTTTGTCATAGATGCAAGACTCAACATACTAGAAATTGTCCGGTGGAGACTAGAAGATGTTTTACGTTTAGAATGACAGGACATCTTGCTAACGTTTCCCAAATAATCTGAATGCTACTGGACAAAAGAAAGTGCCAGCTAGAGCATTTACTATCACCAGAGCAGACGCAGAGACAAATCCATCAGTGGTGACATGTAAACTTCTTATCTTTGATTCACCAATATTCGTGTTATTTGATTCGCGACACATTCATTTGCATCCACTGAGTACGTGAGGAGACTGGGTAGGAAACCTGATATTGCAGAAGTGGGTTGCAATGTAACAATTCCCTCGAGGAATTCCAAGCAGACTAATCAAATTTTGAAAGCTTGTGCTATTCCAATAGAAAATAGAGAACTTTATGCTGATCTAATTGTGTTAGCCATGAACGACTATAATATCAGTTTGGGAATGGATTTGTTGTCAAAGTATGGTGCTACAATTGATTGTCGAAAAAAAAAGGCGGTGATGTTTCAACCTCGAGGAGAAGATCCATTTACCTTCGTTGGAATCACAAGTCGTTTTAGATTTCCAATGATATCGGCACTAAATGTGCAATGTTTATCAACGCCGGGCCGTGAAGGATACCTAGCAAGTGTCATGAGCATCGATTGAACAACACCAACCAACCCTTGATAAAGTTCCAATAGTGAGAGAGTATCCCAATGTATTTCCCGAATGATCTTCCCGATTACCACCCGACCGCGAGATTGAGTTTGTTATTAAACTACTTCGGGAACATCTCCAATTTCAAAAACTCTATACCGAATGGCTCCATTGGAATTGAAGGAATTGAAGACAAAATTGTAGGAATTGCTAGATAAAGGCTTCATTAGACCTAGCTTTTCTCCATGGGGTGCGGATCTTATTCGTGCGCGAAAGAAGGATGGTACAATGCGATTGGTATTGACTCCGAGAACTAAATAAAGTTACAATCAAGAATAAATACTCATTTATCTCAAATCGATGATTTGTTCAATCAACTTCAAGGTGCATCGATTTGCGAAGATCGAATTGTGATCCGGTACCATCAACTAAAAATAAAATAAGATGATATACCCAAGACAGCCTTCAGCACGAGGTATGGACGCTATGAATTCTTGGTAATGCCATTTGGGTTAACGAATGCTCCAGCTGCTTTCATGGACCTGATGAATCGGGTGTTTAAAGACTTTCTAGATAAATTCGTTATTTTTTATCGATGATATCTTGATCTACTCGAGAACAAAAGAGGAGCATGCTGAACACTTGAGAAGTGTAATAGAGGTTCTAAAAGCGAAATAATTATATGGCAAATTTAAGAAATGTGAATTCTAGTTAGATCGAGTAGTGTTCTTAGGACATGTTGTGTCCGAAGCAGGGTCTCGGTTGATCCAAGTAAGGTCGAAGCTATCAATAATTGGCCACAACCTACAAATCTTTGTAAGACGTAGTTTTCTAGGATTAGCAAGCTACTATCATCGATTTGTGGAAGGATTCTCGAATATTGCTTCGCCTTTAACACAATTGACCAGAAAGAGTGTCTCATTTAAATGGACGAAAACATGTGAACAAAGCTTTCAAGAACTAAAGAAGAGATTGACTTCAACACCTATTCTATCAATTCCATCATGTACTGGAGGTTTTGTCGTTTATACTGACGCATCGAAGAATGGTCTAGAATGCGTATTGATGCAAAATGCTAAGGTGATTGCATATGCGTCTAGACAATTGAAAGACTATGAAAAGAACTACCCTACGCATGATTTTGAGCTTGATGCAGTGGTATTTGCACTTAAGATATGGAGGCATTACTTATACGAGGTATGATGTGAGATCCACACAGATCACAAGAGTTTCAAATACTTCTTCACACAGAAGGAATTAAATATGCGTCAACGACGGTGGTTGAAACTAGTGAAATACTATGATTGTGTAATCAATTATCACCCGGGTAAAGCCAATGTTGTAGCAGATGCGTTGAGCCGAAAATCAACACAAAGCAATGCAATCGCGATTCACATTTGAAAACTAGAATTAATGGATCTTTAAAATGAATGTAGAGATTGTATCATTGGGATCCATTGAAGCTAAGTGGCGTGTTAACACTCCGACCTACGTTACTTGATCGAATTCAAAGAAGAACAATAAGGTGATGATTACTATGCTAAAGTGAAGAAAGATATTGCCTCCGAGTGTCTTCGATTTCAAAATATCCAAGAATGGAGTATTGCGATTTAAAGAACGATTATACGTACCCAACAAGGAAAATTTCGAGAATGTTCTAGCGAAGCACATTCAACACCATATTATGTGCATCCAGGAGCTGCTAAAATGTACGAGAGATTTGAAGATGCATTACTGATGGCCATGTATGAAAAGGGATATCGCGCAATATGTGGAACAATGTTTAATCTGTCAACAAATAAAGGCGAACAGAAAAGACCAGCTAGAACATTTCAACCTTTGCTTATTCCAAATTGGAAATGGGAAAGAATCACCATGGATTTCATGACGGGTTTGCCCAAAATGTCAAAGGACATGATGCTATTTGGGTGATCATTGACAGATTAACCAAATCACTCATTTTATTCCTATTTGCTCAACCTATTCCATGGACCGTCTGACGACTTTATATGCATGAAGTGATCGGACTTCATGTTGTGCCACTATCCATTGTGTCGATAGAGATTCTAGATTCTTATCTACTTTCCGGAGAAGTCTCTGAAGGCATTAGGAACACGATTATTGTTTAGTACTACTTATCACCCTCGAGGCCATCGATGGACACAATCGGAATGAACAATACAAACTTTAGAGGATATGCTTAAAACCTATGTTCTATATTTCCAAGGACAATGGAGTAAATATCTCTCTTTGATAGAATTTTCCTATAACAATAGGTATCAAGCCACAATCGGGATGGCTCCTTAGGAAACATTGTATGGTAGAAAGTGTAGATCACCGTTCACCGAGATGAGGTTGACAAAATGAAGCTTTTAGGTCCAGACCTGATTCGAGAAATGACAAAAGCTGCAATGAAAATTCGGCTGGAAACTGCTCAGAGTTGACAGAAGAATTACTCAGATCAAAGAAGAAGAATGCTAGAATTCTCCGTAGGAGATCAAGTATTTCAAGGTGGCACCAATGAAAAAGAATGCTAGAATTATCCGTAGGAGAGCAAGTATTTAGAAGGTGGTACCAATGAAAGGAGTAATGTGATTTGGAAAGAAAGAAAAACTCGACCCTAGGTACATTGGTCCATTTAATATTCTTGAAAAAATCGGTGATGTTGCTATAAACTCGATTTGCCCGCATCAATGGCTCAAGTGCACAATGTCTTTCACGTATCCATGTTGAGGAAATACGTTTCAAACCCATCTCATATGTTGAAACACGAACCAAGAGAATTAAAAGCCGACTTGAGCTACGAAGAGATACATGTGGAAATATTATTACAAGAAGTAAAGAAGTTGAGAATAAGAAAATCCCATAAGTTAAAGTACTTTGGAGGAATCAATCTATAGAAGAAGCTACGTGGGAAAGAGAAGATGAGATAAGGGCTAAGTATCTCGACTTATTTTGGTAAGTAAAATTTCGGGATGAAATTTTTATAAGGAGGGGAGGATGTAATACCCGAGCCTTCACTACTCACTGGTCAATATGGTTCATGCACTACATGTTGATTATGTGTTATTTGCATAATCCGATTATTTTATTCGACATGACTAGTTTTATAATTTTGGAACTCACTTAGTGATTAGTCGTTAGATTACTAATTTAAGTAGTTGGAAAAGAAAAGTATTTAATTGTCGAACCATTAGATGGTAGCTACTAAGTTACACGTGGTAAACTTAGAGATGGGATGTTGGCAACAATGTGAATATTAGATTGAGATATAATATGCGAAAAATAAAAATAATATAATTACAAAAAAATGGATAAATTTATAATTAAGAAACAAAGTAGGATCTTGTGAGCAAATATCAAAATTAATCGCTAAGTTTTAAAATTCATATATAAATGACTTAATGTTTATCTTTTATAATGTTATCAATGTAGCTTGCATGTGTATATATATATATATACTATACTTAACAATATTCAACACCACTTGCATAGATTTGTGTGTGCTTTATATATGATCATCCATGCATGTAGCGGTGTCCACCAATGACATCAGTAATGTATATTTGCAATTCAAACACACACGATACATATAAGTTAATTATACTATTATTATTAACTTATCACCGCCTTATGAGTCAAGTACAAAGGATAAACACACACATGTATATCTCTAATATTTAGAAACATAAACACATACACACGTACACGTCTGATTCACGAAGCAAAGGAAAAGAAAAGAGAAAACAAAGGAGCGATAGGTAGAAACAAAATTTAATAAAGGGATTCTAGTAAAGGGGTTCAAATATGTAATTTCATTTCAAAAAAATTCAATTTGAATTTCTACATGTATATATATAGAGAGAGAGAGAGAATGAGAAAATGAAATTATTGCAATCAAGTTTAAAAATAGAAATCCCAAACGTGGGAGGTGATTTTGATAGGCTTTGACATATATACAATGAGCAGGATTATTAGTTAACTGCTTTTGCAAGGCTTGATAAGAGGAGGGGCTTTTCGGTTGAGCAAATTAGCTTAAACGAGAAATAAAAATGGAATTAATCTATAAAAAAAAGATAATTATATTTTGTCAAAGAAATTTATATCATTCTTGGTTAATAACAAGTAATATATGCCACCTTTAGTTTTGCAAATGACAGACGATAAAGTGAGATCATGAGATAACTACTAGATTAGTTTCATAAATCTTGGTAAAAGGTAGTACCTGCAATATAAGCATACTGTGTGTTTATAATTTGCAATTAACATATTAGAATTAAAATATGCTTTAATACATCAACAAAGATACATCAGTTAAGTAGTGTCAAATATATTAAAAACTAAGAAATTGAGGTGAGATGACAATTTGATTAGTTTAGATTATAAGTCATAAAGGTAAGTGGTTCTTCTGTTAGAATTAAAGATTTTAAATATATTATGAAATTTGGTATAGTAAACTCATATATGTGAAAACAAAAATTGATACCTTATCTTTTTACAGGTTTTCATACGTGTAAGATTAGGAAAGAGACAATTAACGAATTTCAAAGAGAATATTCAAGAATGAAAAGTAAGTAAAAATACATCCGCAATCAGCATCTTTGCATGAACATAGTATTGTTTGAAGTGATTGTATTATATGTTTGTGGTATCTTGTTGAATATACGTGAATATTATATGTTGCATAATTTGTTTGTATGATGTTGCAATATGGTGTTTGGTGAGCCATTGAACATGTCATTCACAAGGCATTTTCATGTGCATGCATATTACCAGGGATGTTTGCATGCAAAAAAATATTTTCTGGAAGAAAATAAACGTTTATTGACCATCGCTAGTGCACCGATGCAAGCTAGGTGTGCTTATGATATATAAATTTAGGTATAGCAAGTGGCGTACTTCCCGGTGAACACAGAGCTAGAGGGGAGATGGGCTCGGTGGGTCACATGATGATGGACCATTTGTGGGTACATATGTTATGACCTACGGGGTGGGATACTTCTTTACGACACATGAGACGACGTAGGGACCCTTGGGTCGGGCGCGGGAGGATGGTCCACACGTAATATCATAACGACCATCATCTTTGGCCATTTGATTATTGTTGTGTGCAGAGCTCTTTTCCTGTGCATAGTAGTTGGGTTATGTAGCACCCACCTTAAATGTTCATATTATATTTTTATGTTATTAGTATAATTAGTATTATAACATATTTACCATTTTTTTATCTCTATCAGTTTTTTAACAATTAATACTATTATTTAAAAGACACATATTTTATTCATTTTCTTTATTTTATCCAAGATCAATGACATTTTGGACTTGTCAAAATAATTTATTTCAAACCCATTTCATATATATAAATATATATATATATATATATATTTAGCCCAATCTGTTATTTCATTTTATTTGAGGCCTGATCCAATATTCCAGCCCTTGAAATTAGTAAACCCAAGCCCATTGGGAATTTCTACAAGAATCACGTCTACTCTATGATAACCCACGTTCTGAAAAAAAAAACTCCCTCTCCACTACTATGGTTATGTGTCTACTTCCCTCAACATGGAGGAGTTACAATCATCTTTTTTAAACACGATGATTAGATTATTGCATTTGTGGAGCTATAAATCAAAACCATAAGGACATATGGGGAGGCTTGTTTTTACACATCCGCAATTTTGAAGAGAAGGTAAAAAAAAATCATTTATTCATCTCTTACCTCTTCTCAACATCTACAAATGCTTCTTCCCAAACTATTTCTCTTCGTTCCTCCAAGCCTCCCTACGCACATTTTTCATTTACTTCGTAAGTTCCAGCCGTCACCCCTATTGCAAATTCCGCGGCCGTTGTCTCTGTTCCAATGGTTCGTGTGTGCGAGGGAGAAGACATTGTGAGTGGTGGTGTTGAGAAGTAAAGAATAAGAATGGAAAAAAAAGAAAAAAGAAAAGAGTAAAGAAATGGGAGAGAAGAAGTCTGCAGACAAGAGTTGGGGAAGGAAGAAAGAGAAAAATAAAAAAAAAATAGAAAGTAAAGAAAAGGAAAAGAGAAGTGCAGAAGGATAGGAAAGGAGGAAAGTTGGTGATTGAGATGGGACAACATTTGACCAAAAATTTTGTCTTCAAGCCAAAGCCCAAATTCACCCCTTTATAAAATCTCCAGATTTTCCAAAAACCAATTCAAATTCTTAATCTCGTGTCTTATTTTCAGATTTCAGTTTTATTATTATCTTTATTTTATTATGTTGTCAATTGAATGCACACACGCACACGTGACTTATATATTACATATGACTTATATATTATACATGTAATATATTTTTTAGTATATTTGTTGTAAGTTTAATTCTAAGAGTAGACCATTTTCTTATACTAGGAGTCGAGTTCGTTGAGAATCAAGGATACTAAGGACGAGAGTGCACCACGTTAATTTCTCGTTTCAGCATTTTAAGGTGGGGATTTTTTTTATTTAACGAGTCTTATTATCGTTACATGTTTCACTTATATTTGATCGCGACATGATATGTTGTAACATGACAAGAGTTTCTACGGGTTTAGAATATTTCGTAGAGAAATTCACGTTAAACATAGACAAGATGTCGTGGAGCAATCCACATTAAACAAGTCGTCGATCGATCCACGTTAAACGTGTTACATGTCATCTTTATTTTTTTAAAAGTAAATTACAATGTTTATTTTTTTAAATGTTAATTTAACTAGTCCCCACCGAGTTTGCCACTCACCCATTGTTAATATCATTTCGCAGATTGATGCGGTTTGGCGATGTCTTTGAGGAGGATGCTTAAGCTTTAAATGGATTTTTAACTTAATTATTTTATTACCAAGTATAGAACTCGAAAATAGAGATGATGATCTTTTATTTTAAATGTTGCACGTATTTTATTTCAGTTAAATTTTTAGGGATATTAAATCGGGTTTGAATTACTTGTATTTACTTACAGTCTTACTAAACGCTTCCGCAAAAATCTCGAGTTGTATTTTATTTTAGAAATTGTGTCGTGTAAAATTTTATTACGAAGTATGGGTCGTGTCATAGTGGTATTAGAGCAAGACTTATGATTATGTAGACTTTTGTTTTCAAAAAAAAATCTCATTTATAATAAATAATAAATAGGCATCCACCCCTCAGCACAAGGCCAGCTCCAACAGGTAAATTCTACATAGACATTTTGGAAAGGCAGTTATGTACATTTTATACACGATGATGCATGTGTTCTTTATATTTGATAGTTTGAATCATAGATAAATATATTCACATACTTAGAACCATTAATGATAGTAGATGGACCGCATGCGTAAGACTGCTAGGAAGTCCGTACCATGTCCTCTCGCCCAAACTCGTCATAGAGTGAGATTTCCGTGACTACCAAAGGGTTGACCATCATGATGTTGGTGACCATATCACAACTATGGCAAGGAAGTTTGGCAGAGTTAAACAAGATGGAGTGACCGATTATTTTGCTGTTGTGAAGCTAATGGAAACCATGCATTTTGAATGGCGCGGTCGATCAAGGACATTAATTCATGATATGATGATTATCACTACAGTGCCGAGATCCCCGTGACTGATATGCGGATTATTGTTTGCACTCTATTAGATGTGGCTCACGGAGCAGATAGAATCGATGACGGAGGAGGACCCGATTGAGATCTGTTGACGAGCCAAAATCGTTGGGGAAATACCGATACTTGATGGGGTTATCGACAGTGGATGTAGAAGTTCATTAGTCTATAGTACTTATTCATATGTTTAGTTTGTTTTATTCTGGTTGATTTCTTTTATGTATCCTCTAGAAGGACTTCATATATATAATAGTGGAAATTCTCTATCTAGTGCTTGAGTTCATTTATTTATTGATAATTATCGATTGAACGTTATATAATATGTAGTTCTCTTCATATTTACGACTTCGTAATAACGACTTTAATTTTCTGAAAATAGGAGAATGCCACCTAGACGAGAATTTCTAGATAGGAATCAAGTCCCGACCGGACCTCGTACGATGGCTGCTGGTGGTGCCGAAAATGTCACACATCATTTGAACCACGGAATAGAGTACACTAATAACTGACCCCGGATGGTCGAACGAGCAGGTTTAAACTCGCCACCAAGGTTCACAGTCGTGAAGATCCCTCCTACGTGGAAGGATGGTTCCAAACTTTAGAGAGAACCTTTCGACTCATTGGTTGCACCGATGCACAAAAGGTTATTTGCGCGGAATATCAACTTGCTGAAGACGCAGACCGGTGGTGGGAAGGTTATTGGAGGACGAGACCTATTGAATAAAGGGATACTCTGTCTTGGAATACTTTTAAGGATATCATCAAGGGACAATATTACCCCGGTTTATCGAGAACAAAAAGAGCACTAGTTCGAATCTAAAGCAAGCGAAGAGTGTTGTAGAGTATGAAAGAAAATTCAACGACCTAAGTTTCTTTGCCACACACCTGTTGGATTCAGATTCTAAGAAAGCTCGGAGGTTTCGCACGGGTTTACGACCAAGGATCCATCATATTCTTACTAGTCATGGAGACTTGTCGAGGCCGAGACAAAGTGAAACAGGCTCGGGAGATATGCAAGTCACGACATGGAAGCTAAAGAGGCTGAAATATTGGGAAAGAGGAAATGGCAAGGACCAAGTCAAAATAAGAGTGGCATTCAGAACATAAATCAGAAACAGGAAAAACACGGAAAGACCAAAGTAAAGACAGAACCTAACAATCAGTCTAACAAGCCCATGTGTGCTAATTGTGGAAAAAATCACGGGGGAGAGTGTCTTGCTGGACAAGGAAGATGTTTTCGATGCAAGAAGCCAGGACATAGAGTCTATGAGTGCCCCCTTAACAACTTTGAGCACGGGAACAAAGGTCAGACCTCAGGAGGGAATGCTCGGGTATTTGCAATGAGCCAGAAAGAGGTCAAGAGAACCTGTGTACCATGACGATATGTTATCAGTGTTTAATATACCCGCATTAGTGCTTTTTGACACAGGGGCTACACATTCATTCATGTCTAAGAAATTTCATGCTCTAACTGGAAATAGAGATGTTAGAGTAAAAGAACCACTTGAGATTAGTGTACCTTCAGGAGAGATAATTTATACTAACTCAATGATTAGAAATGCACATATAGATGTGAATGGACATAACCTAGAAGCCAAACTGTATGTGATTGACATGAAGGATTTTGATATAATTTTGGGCATGGATTGGTTGATGAGGCATCAAGCGAATATTAGATGTCAGGAGAGAGATAACTTTGAAATTATCTGAGAATAAAGTGACAGTTCTCTATGGAGTAAAGCCTGGTAAGGTACCGATGAGTCGTGGTCAAAGCAATGAAGGCATTGAAAATCCTTAAGAAAGACAATTGTCAAGGATCCCTAGTCAATATGGTTGGTAATCAATCAATTGAATTATCGATTGAAGATGTACCAATTGTAAATGAGTTTTTGGATGTATTTCCAGAAAATTTACCAGGAGTGCCACCAGACAGATAAGTGGAGTTTACAATTGACTTGATACCTGGGGCATAACCAGTATCAAAGGCTCCTTATAGGATGGCGCCTAAAGAACTACAAGAGCTGAAAGTTCAACTACAAGAGTTGTTGGATTTGAAATTTATTCGCCTAGCGTGTCTTCATGGGGAGCACCAACACTATTTGTTAAGAAGAAAGATGGCACTATGAGGATGTGCATTGATTATCGAGAACCGAACCAACTCACAATAAAGAATAAGTACGTTGCCGCGAATTGAAGATTTATTCGACCAATTGAGAGAAGCGGGTATCTTTTTCAAAGATTAATTTGAGATCGGGTATCATCAGTTGAAGATAAAAGAGGAGGATATTTCAAAGACAAAGACATTCGATCGAGATATGGGCATAACGAGTTTGTGGTGATGCTCTTTGGATTAAGCAACGCTCAAAGAAGATTTATGGATTTAATGAATAGAGTATTCCATCCATATCTAGATCAATTTGTTATCGTGTTTATCGATAATATTTTGGTATACTCACGAGATGAGAACCAACATGAGGAATATTTGAGAATTGTACTAGAGACTCTTCGAAAGGAAAAGTTATATGCGAAGTTCAAGAAATGTGAATTCTGGATAGATCGAGTTGTATTTCTTGGGCATGTAGTAACAGCTCAAGGAATCGAAGTTGATCCAGCAAAGATTGAGGCAGTGATTGAGTGGAGTGCGCCGAGAAATGCGAACGAGGTTTGCAGTTTTTTAGGCTTAGCTGGCTATTATCGGAGATTTATTGAAGGATTTTCCAAGACAGCAACACCCATGACAAGATTGACAAGAAAGGGAGAGAAATTCTTGTGGAACGAAAAGTGTGAAACAAGCTTCCAAGAGTTAAAGAAGAGATTGACGTCAGCACCTGTGTTGACAATTCCAGATCCTACAAAGGAATTTGTTGTTTACACAGATGCATCAAAACAAGGTCTGGGTTGTGTTTTAATGCAGCATGGAAAAGTAGTTGCCTATGCTTCAAGACAATTAAAACCACATGAGTTAAACTACCCCACTCATGATTTGGAAACAGTAGTTCATGCACTTATTGATTTCACTATTCAATATCATCCGGGAAAAGCTAATGTGGTTGCAGATGCCTTAAACCGTAAAACAAGAGGAGAATTAGCATGTACATTGACCACTCAGAAACAAATGATTCGATAATTATTAAAGATGAGTATTGAGGTGGTTAAACCGCCAAAAAGTACGAAGGCAATGTTAACGACGCTGGTAGTACAACCAACCTTAAGAGAAAAGGATAAAGGAAGCACAAACTCAGGATGGGCTTTTAAGTAGAATAAACACGCAAGATGTGTCTGAAAAAGATAAAGGATTCACTATAACAACCGATGGGTTATGGTTATATGAAGGGAGAATTTGTGTACCAGACAATGAGAATCTAAAGAAAGAAATTTTGGTCGAAGCTCACAACACGTCGTACACGGTGCACCCATGTGGTACAAAAATGCACCAAGACCTTAAGAGAATGTTTTGGTGGAGAGGAATGAAGAATGACATAGGAAATTTGTGGAGAGTTGCTTGACTGTCAACAAGTCAAGGCTTAACATCAACGACCTTCTGGATTGCTTAAGCCACTTGAAATCCCAGAGTGGAAATGGGAGCACATAACAATGAACTTTGTAGTCAGCTTACCTGCAACAACTAAGAAAAATACTGCAATTTTAGGTAATTGTTGATAGAGTGACCAAGTCGCACACTTTTTCTTTGATAAAAATGACATTTAGGATGGATCAAGTATGCACAAATATACATCAAAGAGATCGTAAGATTACATGGAGTTCCTGTGACAATAGTGTCGGACAGAGACACTCGGTTTACATCTAAGTTTTGGAAAAGTATGTAAGATGCAATGGGTCCGAGATTAAAGTTTAGCATCGCATAACATCCGCAAAACAGATATGGCCAATCGAACGAACAATTCAAATTCTCGAGGATATGTTAAGGGTGTGCATCTTTGGATGTTGGAAGTAATTGGGAGACAATATACCCTTGGTGAAATTTTCTTATAACAACGATTACCAAGCTACTATTGGAATGGCTCCATATGAGGCATTTATGGGAGAAAGTGCAGATCTCCACTATATTGGGATGAGATTGGCGAGAGAACAAGATTAGGCCGAGAATTAGTGGAGGAGACAGATTGAAAAAATTAAGAAAATCCGAGAAAGAATTAAAATCGCTCAGGACCGACAGAAATCATACGCTGATAAGCATAGAAGGGACTTGCACTTTGAAGTCGGGAAAAAAGTATTTTTGAAAGTAGCACCAATGAAAGGGATTATTCGATTTGGGAAGAGAGGAAAACTTCGACCGCGATTCGTGAGGCCATTTGAAATCCTTGAACGAGTCGGATATCTAGCTTATCAGTTAGCTTTACCACCAGAATTCGCTTCAGTACATAACGTGTTCCATGTGTCGATGCTACGGAAATATATACATGATCCGAGTCATATTATAAATTACTCGACCTTGGAAGTCAATAGGGATTTAACTTACGAAGAAATGCCATGTGCGGTCTTGGAGAAGAAGGTTCACAAGTTGAGAAACAAAGATGTAATTTTGATTAAAATACTATGGAACCGACATAACAAAGATGAGGCTACATGGGAACGGGAAGATGAGATACGTGCCAAATATCCAACCTTCTTAGATGGCAGTACGTACTTAAATTTCGAGGGCGAAATTTTTCCAAGCGGGGTAGGTTGTAGCACCCACCTTAAAATGTTCATATTCTATTTTTATGTTATTAGTATAATTAGTATTATAACATATTTACCATTTTTTTTATCTCTATCAGTTTTTTAACAATTAATACTATTATTTAAAATACACATATTTTATTCACTTTCTTTATTTTATCCAAGATCAATAACATTTTGGACTTGTCAAAATAATTTATTTCAAACCCATTTCATATATATAAATATATATATATATTTAGCCCAATCTGTTATTTCATTTTATTTGAGGCCGGATCAAATATCCCAGCCCTTGAAATTAGTAAACCCAAGCCCATTGGGAATTTCTACAAGAATCACGTCTCCTCTATGATAACCGACGTTCAAAAAAAAAAAAAAACTCCATTTCCACTACTATGGTTATGTGTCTACTTCCCTCAACATGGAGAAATTACAATCAGTTGTTTTTTTTAAACACGATGATTAAAAAGATTATTGCATTTGTGGAGCTATAAATCGAAACCATAAGGACATATGGGGAAGCTTGTTTTTACACATCTGCAATTTTGAAGAGAAGGTAAAAAAAAATCATTTATTCATCTCTCACCTCTTCTCAACATTTAATGCTTCTTCCTAAACTATTTTTCTTCGTTCCTCCAACCCGGCAAACCGAGCCTCCCTACGCATATTTCTCATTTACTTCACAAGTTCCAGGCCGTCACCCCCTATTGCAAATTCCGCAGCAGCTGTCTCTGTTCCAATAGTTCGTGTGTGCGAGGGACAAAAGATATTGTGGGTGGTGGTGTTGAGAAGTAAAGAATAAGAATGGAAAAAAAAGAAAAAAGAAAAAGTAAAGAAATGGGGAGAAGAAGTCTGCAGACAAGAGTTGGGGAAGGAAGAAAGAAAAAAAAAAATAAAATAAAAAGTAAAGAAAAGGAAAAGAGAAGTGCAGAAGGATAGGAAAGGAGGAAAGTTGGTGATTGAGATGGGACCACATTTGACCAAAAATTTTGTCTTCAAGCCAAAGCCCAAATTCACCCCTTTATAAAATCTCCAGATTTTCCAAAAACCAATTCAAATTCTTAATCTCGTGTCTTATTTTCAGATTTCAGTTTTATTATTATCTTTATTTTATTATGTTGTCAATTGAATGCACACATGCACACGTGACTTATATATTATACATGTAATATATTTTTTAGTATATTTGTTGTAAGTTTAATTCTAAGAGTAGACCATTTTCTTATACTAGGAGTCGAGTTCGTTGAGAATCAAGGATACTAAGGACGAGAGTGCACCACGTTAATTTCTCATTTCAAAGATTTCAAGGTGGGGATTTTTATTTCTATTTAATGTCTTATTATGCGTTACATGTTTCACTTATATTTGATCGCGACATGATATGTTGTAACATGACAAAGAGCCTACGGGTTGAGAATATTTCGAGAGAAATTCACGTTAAACATAGACAAGATGTCGTGGAGCAATCCACGTTAAACAAGTCGTGGATCGATCCACGTTAAACATGGTACATGTCACTTTTATTTTTTTAAAAGTAAATTAAAATGCTTATTTTTTTAAAATGTTAATTTAACTAGTCCCCATTGAGTTTGCCACTCACCCCATGTTAATATCATATCTGCAGATTGATGGAGTTTGGCGATGTGCTGGAGGAGGATGCTTAAGCCTAAATGGATTTTTAACTTAATTATTTTATTACCAAGTGTAGAACTGAAAATAGAGATGATGATCTTTTATTTTAAATGTTGCACGTATTTTATTTCAGTTAAATTTTTAGGGATATTAAATTGGGTTTGAATTACTTGTATTTACTTACAGTCTTACTAAACGCTTCCGCAAAAATCTCGAGTTGTATTTTGTTTTAGAAATTGTGTCGTGTAAAATTTTATTACGAAGTATGGGTCGTGTCAGGTTAGGGGCCCAAATGAAAGAAAATAATTTGAATAAAGTATTTTGATTCATGGAATTTACATGTTAGTATTACATGTTGGAAAAGCATCACTATTCTTTGGACATGCATGATTTTTACTTGCTCGGCTTTAGCTCATGTAGTTCATGCATTGCAGGTGAGCATGAGAATGCTTGAGTCGTTGGCTTACTTATGCAATGCTGGAGCTTTGTCAGGTTTTGAGGATCATGGATATGGATGATGAGCTGTCGGGCTTGGTTTTGGGTTCATTTTGGTTTCACTTCTGTTGTGATATATGGAGGGACTCGTACTGTTTATAACTTTTGAAACTGTATTGTAAATATATCTAAATAGTGTGTTGTTTTGAGTTACGGGGTTTGTATATCTAGTCATCATATTTACATACAAACAGGGTTGAATGACTTTTTGTTTTTAAATGGTAAAATCTTCGTTGCTATGTGTACCAAGTTTATTTTGTTGCTCGTTTGTTATTAAATTTACACAGGGAAAAGAAAAAAAAATTTTTAAATAGAGTTTGTAGTCGAGTTGTATTATTTATATATTTTCTAGTAGTAGTAATAGGGGTGGGCGTGACAACATACGCTCAATGTCATCGCTAACATCCATAGCAACACGTCAGAACGTGCATATGACTCAACATCCACGAATGACGATGGAGCTGAACTAAGCCTAAGTTGTTCCATCCATGAGAATTGAAAAACACAAATAGCATGCATATTATTTTTTTATTGATGCTTATAATTCACTTTAAATATTTAGCAGAAACTATCAACTTACGTCAGTTCTGATCCAAATCCGTCATTTTATACAAAAGTCCTGATACATTTGATAGGTCGATACTACAATCAATATGTGTCACTCCCGAAAACTTCTCCTCCAAGGTGCACAAATACTCCAATTTTGTCTAACATATATTCAAAAATTAAACATAATTATTATTTAGAAAATACTTACACAATAATTAATTAATTATTCAATTATTTTTACTAATAAGTTTAAAAATACCAACTATATTATCTACAAGTCTAAAAATAACATTTACAAAATATTATCTACAAGCAATTATAATTACATTAATCTATCATTTTACTAACTTTTAAAAAATACCTACTATATTATTCAACAATTTCTTCTAACAATTTGTAAAAATGCCTAAAAGTAAAATAATATTTACAAAAATATCATCTACAAGAAATTATAATTATATTATTCTATCCTTTTACTAACATTTTCAAAATACCTACAAATATTACCTACCAACAAATAATATATATTATTCAACAACTTTTACATGAAAATACATAAATATATCAATTAACCAATATTATCTAAAAATAACAATTAACAAAATAAATTAGAAATATTAAAAATTGTTCAATATGCATAAAAACTACTTGGAATTGCGAAAAATGATTGGGATCAAATGCTTGTAGCCATCCACCATTGTCGCCACCGCCGTCCGCTTAACTATGTGGGGGACTTTTTTAATACTTTGTTCTAAATTGGTGGGGGCTTTTGTTAATAATAGAATTTGGGGGACTTTTGTAAATATATTACTACAACATGCAGAGCTTGAGAAGTCTCTAAACATGCGAGAAAAGAGAGAAAGGAAATCAAGAGGATGAAGCGAAAATTATTCTCCGATCGGGTATAAAAAACAGAGAAAAAATTCCCAAAAAAAAAAAAATCGGTGTCGGCGCGCCGGTTCTTTATTGTTATTGTAGATTTTTGCAAAGCAGACGCTAGTTTGAATAGCGCGCGAATGTCACCAAAATAAACAAAAAAAAGTTGATCTTTACGGTAGGTGCTAATACCATTTGCTTTGCTTTAAGGCGCTAATGACATTAGCGTCACATCTAAAATCCTAACATCCACCAAACCCACTCCACATTTGCAACAAAATTTGGCAAATGCCATAATCGATTAAATAGCCCGTAAAATTGGGTCCAACTAGGCGCCGATTACATAAAGTATTAAGCTCAACTCACAAATTAATATTGCTATCAGAGGTGGTATTTAATGAGACGGATCCTACAAACCACAAAAAATATTTTTTTATAGGTTTATGTTTGGGTTTGGATTGAAATTTTATTTACATATATGATCTGTCTCATGGACTATGTCTATCAGACTGTCCCATACAAAGTTTTACCATTGCTATTATTTATTTTAAAGAGTGTGGTTTTATTTAAATTATATGACAATACCGAATTGGTTAAGTTTAACTTGAATTGGTCTAATGTGACTTATAAGGAAAATTGATAAGTTTCTATACAATTTGAGATTTGTTTTAATCAAATCACAATGAGTATTGGTGGTCATATATTATAATTATACTAGCATATTGCCCGTGCGATACACATAGTGTGATATAATTAAGTATTGTATAGTTTTGTTATTAATAAATTAATATATTAAAGGAATGGTAATAAGGCGGGGCGAGTATCTCAAGACTCAAGCTCGCTCTATCATTTGAACGGGGGGACAGGTTGCAGGTTGATAGGACTTGACCAAAATTATTAAATAATAATTTTTTATTATTATTTAATATATTTTTACAAAATATTATGTGAAATATCTAACAATAAATCAAAATTTTAAAAAATTAAAAAAAGAAAGAAAAATATTGATTATACATTTGAGACAAGTTTATACGCCTATTAGAAACACTTATTAATCTTTGTCTAAAACTTTAAAAAGTCATATGTTCACTCAACAATTTTTAATAGCTAAATTAAATTAGATCAATTGAGAAATAGTTGAAATTTATATCAACAAATTACGACATACGCTAGTTTAATAAATAAAACCAGTGTGGCATTTGATTTCTCAATAACAATATCATTATACTCATATCATGATTATTTGAGAAACTATCTTTTAACACAAATGTATGAACAATAATTGTTCTATTGTTTGAAATACAAATAAATATAGCATAAAAATAGAACAACTAATAGCGCATCTTTTATGTAATAAGTATTTACTTATTATCAAAAACAAATATGTACAATATAATATTTAAAATATATATAATGCAAACAATATCTTTATAGTTATCTATCTATCTATTATATATATATATATATATATATATATATAGGATCAATATTTCAGGCATTTTAGGTCATATTTTTAAGTTGGATTAATGTTTCAAATATATAACATGGGTATATATAATTTTATATATATGTCTAGGATATCATGTAATAATTGTACAATTGATTATTTTTTAAAATAAAATAATAAATACCCATTTAATTATATATAACTTATATATTTATTCACATTTATGTAAGATAGTTTTTAATTTATAATTTTACTGTTCAGATTTGTATTCCATGTGTAGGTCCCAAGAGGTGTGGAGTAAGGTTTATAAGGGATGGGTGAATAAACCTTACCAAATTTTTAACTTTTAGTCTTTTTAAGAATTTTAAACAGAGTTGACTCAAATCAGATGTGTCTTGGGTGACAATGGCTAGGTTGGCTATCTTTAGCTAAGTTACACACTCATGCACTGATTTCGAATTTTGTTGATAGTATAACTTGGCTGCGTCAGGTAACACTTAACTTTAGTTGATTTGGTTTTAAACAGCGGAAGACTTAACACCCTTTTGTTTGATTAAAGCTCCTTTTTAACACTTGTTTTAGCATAAGTTATTTATCAATTAGATAGCAGATTAACTTAACAACAGATATAAAAATATAGGCAAGAAAGTAAATGCTTAAAGTAAAATGACACAAGTAATTTTATAGTGGTTCGAGGATGGGGTAATTCCTCTACTCCACTCTTCTCCAACTCCTGGAGGAATCCACTAGGTAACAGATGAAGTTACAAAGTAGTTCTCAGTCTAGAGACAGTCTTGATCACACAGCTGGCTTCTCCTGCGACTCAGCTTCTTCACAAGACAGTTGCCTTGCTACTTCAGCTCCCTTTCAAGTCGTTGGATTTGTTCACACAGCCCTCCATCAAACTTGAATCTCCTGGTTCGACCTTGAACCTTTCTACAACTCCTTCAACTTGGAGAGTAGACCCCTTTTTCTTTCTTCAAATGTTTCCACTTCAACTGGTTGAAGTTATCTTTCCTTCACAACGTATGTTGGATTGAGTTCCTTCGAATTTTAAGCTTGAGGAATTTTCTGTGTAAGCTTGAGAATATGCAGGTTATACTTGCTTGATAATTGATTGATTTTGCTCGTGCTAGGTTCATGTTAACTTTTCTCAAATGCTTCCTTAGGATTTTATAGTGCTCATTTGAAAATTTGCCCGTTGAAGAGATAGGCTATTTTCAAATAACACTTCTTGTTCGTTGGCTTATCTTTTCTTGGTCTGCAACACTTGTGATGTTGACCCTTCCTCGTATTAAATGGTTCTCAGAGCTTTACAGGTCCGACATAAGCTCTAGTGTTCCCCATTGGCTTATTCCTTTTGCATGTTTAAGGACAAACACTCTAAGACTGGCGAACTTGGACATATTACTATATCGAGTAATATTCTTGACTTCCTTCCAACGGATCAATGCCAGTTGTCTTGACTTGACTGCTGCCTTTACCTCTTGTGACTTGAGTCTGGTCCAATCATGGGAATGACTCATCTGTCACTTCAACTGTTAGACTTGGCTTCTTTCATTGACTTGACCGACACATCCTCATACTTCACACAGCTGTTCCTCGGTTGGCTCTTCTTCGCCGAGTCCTTGTCTTCCTTCTTGGCCATACTCGGTGACACACATCGTAGTCTTCACTCTATGCGGATTGACTTCTTGCATTCTTGATTTAGCCGACTTCACTCGGCTCTTTCGATCTATCTATTACAATACGAATTACAAGGAAAATGGGGTGCCAACTTCCTAGTCTAAGTTTTACATGGTATCATCAAAATCTAACAAATAAATTTCCTAACAATTTTTCCTTTTTGATGATGTCAAAACTTAAACAAACTATAAATAAACAAAGAAACACAAGCGGTGAGGTAACAAAGAATGTATGCTTTGAATAATCAATTTTATTGATCATAGCATTTTTGTCCTTTACAAAGGTAACGATGCTTATACAAATATTGCATTAGAAAGTGTATCTAAGCTAGGTTACAAAGAGGATAAATATTACAAGGAAATTCTCGAGCTATATTACGGGGAAAACTTACAACTATGTATTTACAAACTAAGTAAAATACACGAAGGGGTTTGTTTGTCTTCAATGCCTTCGTCGCTTCATTCTTCACTTTTCTTCACGCCTCTCCTCCTGTCTTTCGTCTGCTCTTCTTCTCCTCTTCCTTTCATCTTTCGCCTTCTTCTTCTTATCATATGCTCGCGCCGCAACAGGATCATTCCCCATTTTGTCTTTCCTCCCATTCTCGAGTAGTTCTTTCATTCTCAGTTTCCTATCTTCTTATAGCTTGAGCATTCTTGCGAGCAACTTCTACGTTAGCCAGATGATCATATCCATCCCAGTATATGGGTCCTTTCTTCTTCGGATCAACATACTTAATGTCTTTTGGTCTTGGCCGCGGTTGAATACTTCTCCCACTTCCACCATGTCTACCCTTCCCGACTCGGCTCCCATTTTCTGCGGGAGTTTATTGACCGAGCATTTGATTTTCCGGTAGAGTGATTTGTTGGAACTTGGTCGCTTATCACCATATTGCACAATTCAAGTCCCTTCTCCCAAAGACAAATCCTAGGCTTGTGGTATAGTCATGTCTTGCAAATATCCCCTCGCTTCTAGAGTTTGGAATTCCTCTAGCGATCTGGGCTCAGATCCAGCATCAGGCATGGGAATTTCTCTCTGGGTTTTATTGCGGGGTGATCTTTTCACCGGAGGATCATCATAATTGTTTTCGATATCCGAATGCTTGTGCAGATTGCTTCTCGGCTATCTTCTCAAACTCAACCGATGGATTTTCTTATTTCTTTCATTGACATCTCGGCTTTCGCATTTCCACGCAATGACTCTTTCAGTAGTTTTTGAGAATCAAAGAAAGTGACATCTCCTTGCCGGGGTTTCAAAGAAACATAAGTTTCAAAGGGGGTTTCTTCAAGCTTCCTTCCCCTTTTGCTGATTCTCCCTTCTTCGCCTTCTTATTACTCAAAGCTTGACCTTTCAGTTCCTTTAAGGCCTCATCTTCCTCCTTTTTGGCATCATCACCAAAAGATAGGGTCAGGCCAGGAAATAATCTAATCATAATGAAATCCAGTTGGTTGTTTGTTGAATTCTGCTTGATATCTGCTTTGGAGTAGGTTGTCTGGAACTCTGACACTGTAGCCTTTGACTCAGCTGCTAGCAACTTCATTTCTTGTAACGCCCTGACCCTTGTAACACATATTTTTATAGCATAAAAATTGTAGTTCATAAGCAGCACAGCTGCATTGCACATGATATTAACATGTTAATCATGATCTGTAACCCTTTTTAGCAAGCGGAAGCATTCACTTAAAAGATTTAACAACGGTTATTCACACATGTATACTTTTCTACATTACAGGACATTAACGACCGTGCCTTTTTATATACGATCAAAAACGGACTCCTATATGAAATGCAAATGACGAGCTGAGGGAGAAGGATGGGATCCAGCCAGCCGACCTATGATCCATGCGATAAACTTCTGTCACACCCCACAGATCAACTTTTATCTACAGCAACTAAAAATTGGCAACATTGCATTTGGTGAGTTGCAAGCTCAGCAAGTATAATTCAATAACAAGTTATTTAACATCACATAGACACCTCACTAGTAATCATTTCACACACTTTGTTCAGAATATTCATAAACACATAAAAATACACGTACTTGATCATATTCTTTTACTGTTATGGGCCAGCTAATACCAAGAATAAATCGTGATCACGAAAATGGCCATGGCACTCTGTAATTCTTAATTCACGTAGAGTTCAGTGAACTCGGGGTGGCCGTACGACACTCTGTAATCCAGAATTTCTGGATGTCTGTAATTCATAACACATGATTCAAGGTCATTAGCGGCCATAACAGAATCTATTAATCTCTGATTAATGCATTTTTTGTAATCACATATTTCATTTTTGTATCAATAACATCGAGAGATCGCATATCTCATTTCCATATCAATAACATCAGTAGAGATCACATATCTCAATTTCTTTCAATCTCATCACATAGAGATCATATATCTCAATTTTATATCCATCTCATCACATAGAGATCACGTATCTCAATTTCATCACAATATCATCATAGAGAATCATGCAATTTACGTTAGGCGCGATAAACTACTAATCACTATAGCTAAATAAGTAAACCATTCATTCCAACACAATCATATAATCACACAAGTCAAATAACAAGCTAAAAGATTATACTCATGAGAAGATGCCCTTATCCGAAGATTTCGCCTAGTCGGCCTTAGTTGCCCTTGTATCACGATTTGGACCTATTAACATTTAAAATTTTATAACCACATTAAAAGTTATAAATTTAACTCTAGTAATACCTTAAATATGCGATCCATAATTTGTCAGATACTCTGATTATATGATTTTTAACCCAATTAATTATACATCCTTGTTAATTCAATTGTCAGTACAATTATTTTATTCTCCAAATTTATTATTAAAATAAATAATTAAGAATCACGAATAGTTTAAATACTTAATATCATCAATGTACTGATGCTGCTAAAGTGGTTATTGTTTCTATTTGAATTGGTTTTTCATTTTATCTTAACTAATATCCTATTCAGCCACTAGAATAAATAAATGAAATAAATTGAATAAGGTTACAACCATTACCTCTTTTTACTCCTATTTCTATTTCACTTAAGTGTTAATCTACAGAAAAGCATTTGCAAGCCATTAATACCATTCCGTATGTAAATTGAAACTTCGATAATCAATGTAATTTATGGAGTTAAATGATTTAAATATATGATCAAACTTACCTATTTAATTACAGAAGTGAACTGATCTCCCATTTTTTCCCCTTGTTCGATCATGTCTGCGTTTGAGCTATCCCTCTCTCTTGTTCCTTCCCTACCAGTTTGTACTTAAAATAGATGATATATGTTGTACTTATCATGTTGCTTAAGGCGGTGGTCATACAGACAAATAATTTGTCTACTTACATGATAATCACTTGACATCTGTACATGAGTTAATTATATTTATCTAAGCTATACCCACACACATATATTATATATATTGGTGCACTTTACTATGTATACATACATTAATATACCTATAGAACCCCAATTATATATTAGCTAAATATATATGTATAAGTTATACTTTATTATATATATGTTAAAGTTGTAATTCTATGTATACATATATTAATTCCACCCCATTATATGGGTCTAAAAGTGTTTTCAAATGTGTATATGTGTGTGTAATATTTGTTTTTTATATGCTTATGCAATTAAGCTAAAACCGGAAATTTCATGATTTCATATGAATTCTCTTATGAATAGGAAATTTTAAAATGCATGTACTTATGCTTATAAATAATTAATTCTGATAATTAAATGCAAAGTTTTGGGTTATGAGATTTCTGCCATAAGAAGACTGAACTTCTGGTTCATGTTATCCTCTAGGCGTGTAATTTCGCTGTGATGGTGCAGCTTGAGCAACTCCATGTCCGACTTGTGAGAATTTTCCATTCCGACCATATATTCCTTTTGCCTCTGCTGAAATTTAGAATTATCCGCACTCCAAACCAACAGCTTTGCAAACAAAGCTTTGAAGTAATGGACCTGCTCTGAGCGCATTGTAGTCTGCTGTGCAGCCCACTCCCTGATCCGTAACATAACTCCTCGAATATCTGCGCTGAGTGTTGCATCACGATTGTCTAAACGAAGATCTAACGATGCATGATGGTGTTCCATTTTCTCAATTTCATCACATATTTTCTTGAACGCATTATGGAACTCATTTGTGCGGAAGCCGACTCTTCTTCCCGCCATATTGCATTGAAATCAAATCCCAATGGCACAATCGTATCGAGATGGATTGATGGGATATTCTGCCTCGTGTGTTTCTCTGTTCTCGGCGCTTTGGCCTCCATAGGCAGTTCAATAGTGAAATGAAATATGTCTTCAAATACATCATCTCTGACAAGAGGGATCCCCACAGGTCCGCGCTGGGGGGCTTTTCCCTTTTCTTGTTGCAAAGTATCAGCTCTCTATGCCTCGGTTGAGCCAGCATCATCATCAAATAACGCAGCTGTGGGAGACTGAGATGGAGCTGTTTGAGTCTTTCTTTGCCGCAACATCCGTGATTACTGCTTTCGATTGATATGTGTTCAGTTGGAGCGATTGTATCGTCTCCTTTCGGTGATTGAGCCTCGGTCGTGTTAACAACGTCGGTCTCGGTGGGTTTTTCCTTTTGAGTAAACGGGTCCTCAGCTGTCTTAACAGCGTCATCGGAGTGTGATGTGGCAGAGGCGATGGCTCATCATCAAAATTGAATCTCATCGAGTTGTTTTATCACTAACATTGCTCGTGAGTTAAGAACATCCTCGTCTAGAGATGACGGTGGGCGGGATTCACCATTCCCGCTGGGAACCGCCCGAATGGGGCGGAAAATCGAAAATCCCGTGGGGATGAGGACGGGGTCGGGAATTTTTTTCTCCCATTGGCGAGGACGGGCGGGGACGAGGATCATATTCCCACCCCGTTCCTGCGGGAACCGATATTAAATATATAATATATTATATTAAATATGTACAATATATTATAAATATATCCCACATTAAATATATAAATAAAAAATCTTTAATTTATTTTATATAATGAGTGCTTTATTAGACTTTTTATATATAATTTATATATTTTTTTCAATATTAGAAAATCATTTTTTAAAAAAAATTCAGTTTTTTATAAAAAAATAATAAAAGCGGGGACGGAAATCCCTCGGGGACGGGGATGGGGGGAGTTTTTTCCCCGTTTGTCTCACGGGGATGGGGATGCGGATTCCCCGCGGTCACGTGGACGGGGATGGGGATTGCTCTCCCACCCCCGCCCCGCCCCGTTGACATCCCTGGCTCAGCCTCGTCCTGCGTAGAATCTCCATGATGTGTGGACTCAGCTTCATCCTCTCATCCCAGAAAGGTTGTATCAATGTGTTCTAGGAATCATGAAGGGCGATCTCCTCTTCGCACTGACTCCCCTCTACTCGAGGAATGTTCTCCTGTTCCGGCTCTTTAGCTAAGGAAGTCTCAACCTCCTTTAGGCCTTCATTACCCCAGCAGTCTCAACCGTTGTGGGGCCTTCGACATTCTCTTCATGACTCAAATTGTCTTGGGGTCTCCAATGGCATCCTTGAGTCTCAACTCCTAGGATTGTACTTTCATGGCCAAGAGTCTCAACTCCCGTGGCCTCTTTCCCATCATTTGCCTTGGTTATATCAGCAGACTTCATCGGCCCGCATCGGAGGAAATCTGGTTTGGAATAGTCTTAATCGTTCGAGCTTCGTTATTCACTCGCTTATCGGTGGTTTACTCTTCTTCACCTCCAAACTTCGTGGTGTTATCTCCCACAGTGTCCTCGACCTAGCGTGGTGGAGAGAGCTTCCCCCCGGCACACACACCGGTGAGTGAATGTTTGTGGGGTTACTCACTCTCCCGAGACACTTTGTGTTTCTGTTGAGTAGTCGGCCGTTGGGGGTAGGTATCTCAACACCTTCTTCGGGGGTGGGCTTGGCTAGGGTGCCGCGTTCCTAGCTTCATTGTCGTTCCCGAGAGCCATCTTGAGAATGCACGGGGGACATGGTCGTAGCAATACTTGATTGCAATCTTCTCGTGCCACTCCCATGGGATCGATCGAGGAGAGATATGGGAAGACTCTCCTGGACCTTCTCAAGATGTTGCTCGTGCATGGCTCGGGATTCTTTAATGGCCTGTTGGAACTCGGCCTTTTCAACTGCCATACTGGGTCCATCTCCTCCGGTCGGCTACTATCGATTGACTCTATAAGATGTTCATGGGTCCCCGTTTGCATACATATCTTCGACTTCTCAAGGGCTTTGACTTTTTCCAGGGCTTTCTCCTTCTCATCCTCTTTAATAGCACGGAGGGCGTCCATGCAAAAATCCTCATTGAGGGCATATTGGACAGTGACATTTCCAAGGAAGCTAAGAAGCTCCTCTTCTTCTTCGATGAACTACGGATGAGCGAATTGCTGTCTGGAGTAGTCTAGTTTCCATCTTCTCCATTCCCTTAGCCTCTGCTGAATGTCCGGATAGACTGGAGAATACATTATTAAATCATCATCATCTTCTCCAACCTCTGGAATAGTAGCCAACGGAGCTTGATCCTCCTCAGGTTCATGTGCATCAGTCTGAGGGGTCTTCATGTGACTTAGCTATCTCGCTCCTCCATCCATCTCCTCGGTGTCTCTCGGGCAATCGGTGGGTCTTGGCACTGTTGATCCGCATTAGCGATCTTCGGGGGTATATCAAATTTTTCTTGAGATCGCTCTTCTTGAGCATCGTAGATCTCATCGGGCTTCTCGTGAGTCTTTGAGTGCCAAACTCTTTGGCTTCTCTAGCTCCGACTTCTTAAACAACCGTCTTTGCTTTGTAGGAATCAGGGGAATCTCTAGTTCTACATGTTGAGGCTCTTCAAGAGTGAAGGCCTGTGTTTCAATATCCTTTTTCTTCAACGCAGCTGCCTTTCGAGACTTGGTAGTGCGCCTCTTCTTCACGACTGGAGAATAAAGTAGGGGTTCCTCCTCAGTCTCGGCTGCAGGGCTAGGGGCTTGTGATTCGGCTTCTTGGGCAGGTGCTTAGGGTTTGGTTGCTAGGGCAGGTGCCTTCTTGGTTTTGGCTGCTAGGGCAGGTGCCTTCTTGGCTGTCGTAGCTCTCTTCTTTGAAACAGGCTTAGGGAGAGAGTGGAGCGGTTGCGGAATTATAGATCAAGATTTCTTACTAGTATCAGCTTTCCTGGCAAGAGCTTTCTTCTATGCGCCGGAGAGGTTTGCCTTAAACATCCTTTTATTTGCATGAAAAGGCTTCCCATGGCGCAGTGCTATCCCCTTAATCTCCATCAAATGGCCAATGACTAGACCATACCCCAGGGAGCAACCAAAAGTCTCATCCTCCTTGAAGGACTTGTTGATTACATTCTGGCAGACTCGGCTGAAGACGAACTCAGTCCAGTTAACTTTCTTGTCCTGCATGATCACAACCATCACCATCAGCTTAGTCCGTGATAGCTGGTTGAAGCTTCCGAACTTCATGTCTACACATTTGGACACAATGTCCATCAGCTTGTGGTAGTCATCTTTGACTAGCTCCTTCTTAGCTGTATAGACAGCTTTTGCAAACAAACTCGGTCTTCACAATCTCCTTTCCAAGCGCACCAAGTTTACATCCTTTCGGCTATGTCCTTCAATCCTTCGGTCGTGAGAAAAATAGTGTTCAACGAGGTCCTTAGCAATGATTTTGATGACCTTGTCGCGTGAATAGATGAGCGAATCTCATCATCATGCACTTTGGCGTTCACATATAACATGGCAACCTCCTCCAAGTAGGTGTGGGTGAACTCCATAGAGAGAAAGTCCTTCGGACATGACTTCTCAAGCTTGTCAGCAATCTTCTTCACTAGGGCCTCAAAGAACGCCTTGCTTGATCATCCCTTGAAGTCCACTGAAGCACCGCAAAGTGGATCTTCTCAGAAATCTTAGCGAAATCATGAGTAGCAGCCATTTCCAGAAAGATTGAACAGTGACATAGGCGAAAAACTTGATCTTTAAGGGTATGGTTTTGAACAGTTGCAAAAAGAGTTTCTTCTTGCTTGCTGAAGACGAGAGTATTTTGTGAGGAGAGAGAAAATGTAAATTTTGGTTTATATGAGACTTGAAAGGACGGTTTTGGAATTTGAATAACTTGATCAGAATCAACGGTTAAAATTTAGCCTTCAAACAACATTTCCCCATATTAAATGTAGCAGCATTTATATCCAATCATATGTTTTATTGTGCAGCTTTTGTACTGACAGTCATAATTACGCTGACATCATTCTTAAAAATATTCCCTCGAATAAAACGATCGTGTTTTTGTCACTTAGCTCATAAATGATTCAGCTCTCATCCAAAGTGACTTAACTCTATTTCTCTCTTCACATAAGATCACTTTCTGTCGCCTAACTCGATACTGATTGATTTCTCGACTAAATTTTGTTTCACTTGGTCGATGTGTGAAACTTGCTCATTTTCCATTCTCTTTTCTTTTTATCTATTTGAATGAGTCTTCCGAGTATTCTAACTCAGCTCAATTAACCCTAACTCATTCTTGAGCTCTTCAAACCTTGATTCACATAATGGCTAAGTGAATATGTCAGCTAACTGCTTATCAGTTGAGATGTATTCTAAGGTGATGTCTTTCTTTTCAACATGATCTCTTATGAAATGATATTTTACATCAATGTGCTTTGTTCTTGGATGCAACACTGGATTATGAGTGATTGCAATAGCACTAGTGTTATCACACATAATTGGAATCTCTCTTCCTTCAATATCATAGTCTCTCAGCTGTTGTCTCATCCATAAGACTTGGGAAAATGACTACCGCACTATGTACTGCTTCAACTGTGGATGTAGCTATTGAATTTTGTTTCTTCTTGAACCAAGAAACTAATCTTTCAAGCATTTGACATGTACCTGAAGTACGCTTCTTGTCAACTCTACATCCAGCATAGTCTAAGTCCGAGTATCCTACCAGCTTGAATCCTCCTTCATTTGGATACCATAAGCCAACTTCTTGGCATCCCTTCAAATATCTAAAGATTCTCTTAGCTGCAGTCATGTGACTCTCTTTTGGTGCAGACTGAAATCTAGCACATACACCTACAACAAAGGTGATGTCTGGCCTGCTTGCTGTTAGATAGAGCAATAATCCAACGAGGGCTCTATATCTAGTTTGAGCAACAACTTTGCCATATGCATCCATGTCCATCTTGACTGATGTATTCATAGGAATCTTCACTAATGTCCATCTTAATTGATGTATTCATAGGAATCTTCACTGATAACTTCTCTTCCATACCAAACTTCTTCATTAAATCTTTGGTATACTTAGTTTGGCTTATGAAGGTTCCATCCTTCAATTGCTTGACTTGAAGTCCTAAGAAGAAAGTCAGCTCTCCCATCATGCTCATCTCAAATTTGGCTTGCATGAGGTTTGAGAACTTGTCACACAGCTCTTTGTCTGTGGATCCAAAAATGATATCATCCATATATATTTGAACAAGCAAGATACTCTCTCCATCTTAAATCTCAAGAGTGTTCTATCAACCTTGCCTTTGGTGAATCTATTGTCAATAAGAAACCGAGACAATGTATCATACCATGATCTTGGTGCTTGTTTTAATCCCTACAATGCTTTCTTGAGCTTATAGACTTTATCTCCAATAGTTTTTACTCAAAACCCATAGGTTGTTCAACATAGACTTCTTCCTCTAGCAGTCCATTTATAAATGCACTCTTCACATCCATTGATATACCGTGAAGTTCTTGTGTGCAACATAAGCAAGAAACATCCTTATTGCTTCCAATCGGCATAGGAGCAGATGTTTCATCAAAATCTATACCTTCTTCTTGGCAATACCCTTTGACTACCAATCTTGTTTTGTTTCTTACAATAGATCCTTCCTCGTTCATCTTGCTTCGAATACCCACTTAGTACCAATAACATTTTGGTGGGTTGGCTTTTGAACTAATTCCCATACTTTGTTCCTTTCAAACCGATTTAGCTCTTCTTGCATGGCCGAATCCCAATATGTGTCTTTCAATGCTTAAGACACATCTTTAGGCTCTATTTGGGAAATAAAACAAGTGAACATTGCTACATGTTGTGCTTTGGATCCGGTTCCTATGCCATCTCTAACATCTCCAATAATTAACTCGGTGGATGGTCTCTCGGCCATCTCACATCAGGTTGGAGTAAGTCATAGATCGGTCACTGCCTTGCACTAAGTTGTCTTGAATAGCTTCTTCATTTTCATTAATTTGTAGACCTTCCAAATTGTCTTTGAGATTGACTATCTCATCATCATCGGGGTTGAGTGCTCTCACATCCGCTTCAACATAAGGAATCTTCTCGCATAGTTGGTTGATTGTACTTATCGGCTAACTCATCAATGTCTTCTCCATTCACATTAAACTCATCAAAAACCACATGGATAGACTCTTACGTGACCATAGTCCTCTTGTTTAGAACTCTATAGGCTTTACTCTCAACCGAGTATCCCAAAAAGATACCTTCATCGCCTTTAGCATCAAAAGCCTTCAAATTGTCTTGCCATTGTTGTGGATGAAGCATTTATATCCAAATATCTTAAAATATCCAACATTTGGCTTTCTCCATGTCCAAATCTCATATGAAGTCTTGGGCAATTGCACGTTAATCATGCATCTATTCGAGTATAACATGTTGTATTTATGGCTTGACCAAAAATCTCTTAAGCAATCCCCCACTAACATTGTCGTTGCAACTTCCTTGAGAGTTATGTTCCTTCTTTCGGCTACTCCATTCTCGTTTTGTGGAGTCTTTGCTGTTGATAACTCATGAGAAATACCATTTTCAACACAATATCGAGTTATTATCCCATTGGCAAATTCGGATCCCGTCGGATCTTATCTTTATAATGGTTTGACTCTTCTCATTTTGAAATTTTCTCATCACCGAGGTAACTTCGCAGTGTTTTTTTCTTTTTACACATGAAAATTGTCCATGTATATCTTGAATAGTCATCCACCACCACTAAGGTGTATTTCTTTCCACTGATGCTAGCTGGCTCCACAGGACCAAATAAATCCATATGCAATAGATGCAATATCCTGGTTGAAGAAGGACTTGGCTTATCCTTGAATGATGATTTGATTTGCTTTCCCATCTGACATTCATCACATATGCTTTCTTTCTTATACACTGAGTCTGGCAATCCTTCCACAAGATGACTCCTTCCAAGCTTATTGATTGTCTTGAAGTTCAGGTGGCTCAGCTTCATATGCCACAGCCAACTGGATTCGACTGTACTCCTTGCTAGCAGACATGTGCTTGGTGTAGCAGTAGACCAATCCACTACATACATATTCTTTTGCCTTGTTTCTTGCAGCACAATTTCATTAGATTCAACATCTTTGATTTGGCATATCCCCATGTTGAATCCTACCTTGTAGGCTTTGTCACGGAGTTGGCTGATGCTTAACAGGTTGAAGTTGAGGCCTTCAACATAAGCAATATCTGTGATCTCTAGTCCATTCTTCTTAATGAATCTTGTGCCTTTGATCTTCCTGGACTTTCATTTCTTCCAAATATGACTTTAGCACCTTTTGATCTCCTTGAATCTTGTGAGATTTCTTCTATTTTACGCATGGTTGCGAGAAATCGCTAGCGCTAGTCGGGCGGTGATTGGCGCTAGCGCTAGGCGCCTAGCGGCGCTAGACCGCTTAGGAACAACACTATTTTTATTTTTTTTTTTTTTTTTTATTTTTGGCCGATTTTTCCCGCCTAGACCGCCTAGCCCGCCTAGGCGGGCGTCAGCCCGATTTTGTTGCGTCCGTCTCCAGGAGCGCCTAGCTCGATTTGCGCCCGCCTGGGCGGGCGCCTAGCCCGATTTTTGGCCAAAATGATTTTTCGGGCGATTTGGACAAAATCGGATCGGCTTTAGTTGGGCGCTAGCACCAGGCGGCCGCCTAGGCCGATTTTTTACAACACCGATTTTTACGTCATGTATGCGGAACAACCACTATCCATGTACCAGGTTCCGCACTTTCGTTGTTCCTTGAACCGCAATCAAGGAAATCAGTTTTTAGGTACCCATACTTGCCTGGGTCCTGGGGGTTAGTGCTATAAGATGCTCCAACCAACCTATAGCCAGATGATCTGACTTTAAAAGGTTGCCATCTATCAGTACCATAATCATAATGCACATTAGCAAATTGCTTGGGGGTTTTATGATCATACAACTATCTCTTTTGTCTGTATGCCTATGTGTTTGTTTTAGCAATTGCTTTCTTGGGGTAGTTGTGAAATTTCTGAATGTAGTGCTTGGGTGCATGAGTATGCTGATAGTAGCTCTTTTGCCTTGGGAAAGACCTTTGCTGAGGTTGAGGTCTTTGTCATTTTGGCTTGTATCCCATAGGTCTTTGCTGATATTTCACATTATTCCAATCAACTTGGTTTGGATAGTTTCTACCATTTCCGTCATATGTATTTCTTTGATGAAATTTCTGGGGCTTTTGGTAGCTCTATTTGGCTCTTATAGAGTATTTTTTGTTAGGAGTCTGTTGATGGACCTATCTGAATTTCTTCTCAGTTGTCCTTTCAGCATACTCTACCGGCTTCTTTCCTTTTTCTTTGTAACCAAGGCCAGTATAATTGTGATTGTGTTTTGGTGTTAATGCGGGTACAATATATGGTCTTTTGGGTTTTTGGATTCCTTCATTGCTTGAAGATCATTTTCCCAAAATCACTATTGGAGTTTGACTGTGCACAAAGGAATTGAATCATATGCCTGTCTTATCTCCACATACTTTTTGACTCATAATAAGTTCATCCAATGATTTGGATGATTTTGTAAATGAGAAAATTACATTTTTAAGATCGTTTTCTCTTTTCTCAGCAGCAGCTAACTCTGCTAAGATCTTGGCATTTTCAGCCTTCAGCTTAGTGTTCTCATCAGCTATGTGACTCTGAGTACTCATCTCTTTTGTCAGCTGTGAGTTTTGGCTTTTAAATTGGTTGTTTTTCTCATTCAAAAGTGTGTGTGAGGTTTTAATGTGCTCAAAATATTTCATCATTTTGCCTAATGAATTATAAAGATCTATGGGTGATGAAGTGTGTGTAACACAATCACTATCACTTGAATCATAATGAGATGAGTTAGAATGTACCTCATCTTCTTGATCTTGTTCTTTAGCCATGAGGCAGATCAAAGCCTCTTCCTCTGTATCACTTGAGTAGTCAGCTTCACTATTATTTGAGTCTGCTGCTTCTTTGCACTGGGTGGCTCGGTCCCACCAACATGGCTTTCTTCTTTTCTTGTCTTTTCCTGAAGACTCTTCTTTCTTCCTCCTTTATGTATTTGTTGGTGGTGGATAGGAAACAACTGACAAAGAAAGTGTCTTGGTTGTCCGCAATTCCAACACGGGTTTTCGGCTCTCTACGATAGTCGGCTCTACGATGTTCAACTCTATTGGGTGGTGGTCCGTCCTCCCATGCTTTGGAAGGTCTTGAATATCTTACGGAGGTTTCACCCTTGTTTTTTTTGTAGTTCTTGTTAAAGAACTTATTGAATCTATTTACCATGAGGGCAATTTCCTCTTGGTCAATGGTCTCCTTTTGGCTCGACGCCTTCTTCCCATCAGCGGCAATAGTGCAAGCTGTCTTGGGTACAAGCTTGTTTTCTCTTTCTCTTTCCTTCTCGGTTCAAATTCATAAGCTTTGAGGTCGAGAATAACTCATGATTAGATGTTCTAGAGAGGTCCATTGAATGTCTCAAAACCATGACCTTTATTTCTCATTCGGTTGGGAGGGCTCTTAATATCTTCATGCACATCTCTTCGAGTGTACTTTTTCCCAAGAGTGAGAGCTCATTTGTTATCTCTGTGGAATTTGGCATCCGGTGATCCGGACTCTACCGCAAGTTTTTTAAAATTTTCAAATTTTTGAATAGCTTACGATTAATTTATTCTCCTTAATCACATTACGATCCTTCACAAATCGGGGTTAGCTTATCCCAGATTTCTTTGGGCCGATTTGCACGACATGACTTTGTTGAACATCGCCTTGTTCAATGTCTTGTAGAGTATATCCTTGGCCATATTGTCCAGGTTATATCTCTTTATATCTTCATTGGTCCATTCGGTCGTGGTTTTTCAACCATGGTTGGTCTATCCTCAAAGAATCGCTTTACTTGACTCACATTGCTCTTCTTGCTGCGGCAATATTGACTTTGAGTATTTCCTATGGCCCATCCTCTATCAATAGCCATATTTCATCATGTAGAGCGGATAGATGAGCCTACATACGAATCTTCCAGTCATCAAACTCTTCCACGGTGAACATTGGAATACGAGTTAGATTTGCTTCTATGATAATAACTTTGCTTTTTGAAGATGAAAGACTTTGAAAACACAAGTGTTAAATCTTTTGAAAAAGATTGAGATCTAGTTCGATAACGATGCGGAAGGCTCAATGAACCAACCGCTCACGATACCACTTGTAGTCCCAAGGGTGTGGAGTAAAGTTTAAAAGGGGGTAGGGGTTGGATAAACCTTACCAAATTTTAACTTTTAGTCTTTTAAGAATTTCAAACAGAGTTGACTCAAATCATTTGTGTCCTTGGGGACAATGACTAGGTTGACTATCTTTAGCTAAGTTACCCACTCAGCGGACTCGGATCGAGTTGTTGATAGTATAACTCGTCATTGCGTCATTAACACTTAACTTTAGTTGATTTGATTTTTAACAACAGAAGACTTAACACCATTTTGTTTGATTAAAACTCATTTTAACACTTGTTTTAGCACAAGTTATTTATCAGTTGGATAGCAGATTAACTTAACAGCATATATAAAAATATAGACAAGAAAGTAAATGTTGAAAGTAAAATGACACAAGTAATTGTATAGTGGTTCGAGGATAGGGCAATTCCTTTACTCCACTCTTCTCCAACTCTTAGAGGAATCCACTAGGTAACAGATCAAGTTACAAAGTAGTTCTCAGTCTAGAGACAGCCTTGATCACACAGCTGGCTTCTCATGCGACTCAACTTCTTCACAAGACAGCTGCCTTGCTACTTCAGTTCCCTTTCAAGTCCTTGGATTTGTTCACACAACCCTCCAACAAACTTGAATCTCCTGGTTCGACCTTGAACCTTTCTACAACTCCTTCAATTTGGAGAGTAGACCTCTTTTTCGTTCTTCAAACGTTTTCTCTTCAACTGGTTGAAGTTATCCTTCCTTCACAACGTGTGTTGGATTGAGTTTCCTCGAGTTTTAGGCTTGAGGAATTTTCTGTGTAAGCTTGAATATGCAAGTTATACTTTCTTGATTTTGCTCGTGCTAGGTTCATGTTACCTTTTCTCAAATGCTTCCTCAGCCTTTTATAGGGCTCATTTGAAAATTTTCCCGTTGAAGAGATAGGCTATTTTCAAATGACACTTCTTGTCGTTAGCTTGTCTTTTCTTGGTACGCACTTGTGATGTTGACCGCTTCCTCATATTAAATGGTTACGCAATTTTACGGTGCGAGACAAGCTTGAGTGTTTCCCATTCGCTTATTCTTTTGCATGTTTTCGGGCCAAACACTCTAAGACTTGGACTTGGACATATTACTATATCGAGTAATATTCTTGATTCCTTCCAACGGATCAATGTCGATTGTCTTGACTTGACTTCTCGCCGCCTTTACCCCTTTTGGCTTGAGTGGTCCAATCATGGGAATGACTCAACCGTCACTTCAATTTATTAGACTTGGCTTCTTTCATTGACTTGTGACACTTCCTCATACTTCACACACACTTGTTCCTCGGTGGCTCTTCTTGATCGAGTCCTTGTTTTCCTTCTTGGCCATACTCGGTGACACACATAAGAGTCTTCACTCTGAGTGCGAGGTTGACTTCTTGCATTCTTGATTTAGTGACTTCACTCGGCTCTTTCGATCATATCTCATTACAATACATAATTACAAGGAAAATGGGGTGCCAACTTCCACAGTCTAAGTTTTACATGGTATCATCAAAATCTAACAAATAAATTTCCTAACACCATGTTTAGATTTCAGTATTGCTTATTTTACGATTTTTGTAGTGTATTTTTCGGATTTTTTTGAAAATTATAATCAAATATTTTGTATCTTTTAGATTTTTTATAAGAAAAGACTCAATCGAATATATAATTACCCAACAAAAAATCTTTTTGTTTTGTAAGAAAATAAACAAATAATTAATAATTTGGGTAAAAAAGTTAAATTGGTATTTATCAAATTCTGATTCAAAATATGCCAAAAACTTACCATTTATAAAATATAAGCATTCATATTACTTTTGTTATATAGTGATCTTCATTAATTTTTAGGGACAGGAATATATAATTATATATATTAAATTAGGAAAATATGAATTCTGTGAAAACTCGATTTACTGAAACTAAGAAAATTTAAAAGTTGGTGTTGCCTTAATAATAAGAACGTACCCAAAATATGGTGAGAGTTAAACCCAATTTACTGAAAATAAAAAAATACAATATTTTAAATTTGGGAAGTATAATTCAGAAGTCAAAATAATATTACGTTAATCATTAAAACTTACGTAATATTTTAATTTTTTTATTGCATGTTGTTGAAAGAATTAAATTACCATATTTACTACTCAATCTTTTTTTAAAAATAATTGAGCATTTTCTAAATTTAGAAAGGTGAAATGAGCGGAAAAATTTTGAGCTATTATTCCTAGAATAGTCCCTCTTTATATATATACTAGTATATCACCCGTGCGATGCATGTAGTGTAATATAATAAAGTATTGTATAATTATGATATTAAAAAATTTATATATTATAGAAATGATGGTGAAGCGGGTCAGGCAAGTATCTCAAGGCTCATCCGGCTATGTCTCATTGAATTAGGGGAATGGTTGTAGGATGATACGTCTTGACCCGAACAACATAATTTAAAATTTATTAAATTATTATTATTATACTAATTTAATATATTTTCACAAAATATTATGTTAAATATCCAACAATAAATTTAAACCTTAGAAAAACAAATAAAGAAAATAAATTTATTATATATTTGAAGCAATTTATACACCTAACGAAAAACACTTGTTGAGTTGTCTAAAACTTTAAAATTATATGTTTGCTTATTTTTTTACGCTCCTGCATAATTTTTGGATACTTTTACGCTTTTTTCATTTTTTTATTCATGTATACTTTATATGTTATTTTTATTGTTTCGTATTTGTTTCGATATTGTTTATATTTGTTTCTTGGTTGTTTCTATATTGTTTCGATGATTCAATACAACTTTTACCTATTATGCTCTTTTTGTTCATGTGCTTTATTTATATATTATTTTGTTTTACAGGTTATTTTCTATAATATTTTTAATATTGTTATGATGTTTCTGTGTTGTTTCCATGTAGTTTTCAATGTCGCAATGCAGGTTTTACCTATTTTAAGCTCTTTTTATTCATGTTGTGTTTTCTATATTGTTATGTTGTTTATGGGTTGTTTATTACTATTTTTAATGTCATTACGATGTTTCTTTGTTGTTTCCATGTAGTTTTCGATGTTTAATTGCAGGTTTACCTATTTTTAAACGTTTTTTGTTCATGTGGTCTTTTCGATATTGTTTATGTTGCTTTTGAGTTGTTTTTATATAGTTTTTAATGTTGTTCTATTGTTTCTTGTTTGTTTCCATGTTTTAGATTTTTTCAATGCATTGGATCATAAATTGAATTGTGTTTTTCTATTCATGTGTGTTTCTACATGATTTTCAATGTATTTTGTTTTAATATATGTTGTTTTATATGTATTTTCTTGATTGTTTATACGATTTTGAGTATAAATTATCTTTTCTTGAAATTTTATTAGATGAAACATATTTGAAACAAGCTTGAAACCATGCATAGTAACAAATCTCGGATTCGGGAATAATTCGTTAACCCTTAAAATTGTATCTCGGAGGTGATAATTCAGGATTAATTAGATAAAATCTAGGTTATACGACAAAATTCGCCCCTACATTTATAACGCGATTAATTTGAGAATATATCGATATAATTTAATAATTCTATAGAGAATTATACATTTTAGTGGGAAGATTCTCAATAAATTATTCTTAAAAATTAAATTATTTAATAAAAGTGTATTTAAATTAGAAAATAAATTAAAATAATATAATTTTGTTAAAATTGGAAAAAAGTCGTGAATAAATCACTTTATTAATGAAGAAGTTCGAAAGATTTTGTCACATCATTATTTAAGAAAGATATATACGAGATTTCAAAGATCGTATGAAAATATCGTGTTTTATTTGAGTATTTTTAAAAAATTCGGAGAATTTTGTTATTATGCTTGAAACAACAAAATAAAAAAAATCTAAAAAATTGTCGGGAGCGTAAAAATATCTGAAAAATACGGGAGCGTAAAAAATATCCAATGGGGAGCGTAAATACGTGTCCCTTTTTTCGAAATGTAGGGAAAATGTGTCCTTAGCCCTTTAACTTAAATGAACTTTCGACCTCCCTTTTATGATATAGTGTTGAGTTGGGCCTAGGCCTAAATTATATCCACAAGCCTAAGATCCAATTTGATCCATTACTATATTGGAGTTTAAAAATGTGGAGCAACCCTGATAGGCCCACTTCTGCAATTTATGTTTACTGTTAAACAAAAAACTACGTTAATATGAACAATAATAATGTAAATATTATACGAACCACCAATGAGTATAAGAGGGACAAAAAAAAAAGAAAGAAAAAAAGAACTCCATATCAGGAATGCTCTTAAAAAATATATAAAAAATCATGTCAAGTTATGAATTTTCCATTTTGTTATCATTTACTCAATTTTACATATCAAGTTTTATTGAATTACTAAGTCGAGCATCATAACACATATAAGATAATATTTGATATTCACAAAAACTCATGTCAGACCGTCTAACGGGTTTGACCTATTAGACGGACGACCGCGGACCGGTGGCATTTTCGTAATATTAGTAGTGGTGTTTTAGTAGTTTTTAACCAAAGATAACATGTTCTTCCGAAAAGTATTAGCCTTCCTAAAAAAAAAAAAAGTATTAGCAATTCTTCTGAAATGTATTAGTAGTTCCTGAAGAGTGTTTTAGTATTTCTCCTAAATATACTCCTGAAATGTATTAGCAGTCCTTAGTTCCTCGAAAAAGTATTAGTAGTTCCCTGAAGAGTATTTTAGTAGTTTCCCTGAATATAATTAAATTTTTCTCCCGAAATATATTAACAATCCTTCTGAAAAGTATTAGCCGTCCTTTTGAAAAGTATTAGCAGTTCTTCTGGAATGTATTAGTAGTTCCCTGAAGAGTATTTTAGTATTTCTCATGAATATACTCCCGAAATGTATTAGCAGTCCCTCAAAAAAGTATTAGTAATTTTCGAAAAAGTATTAGTAATTCCCTGTAGAGTATTTTAGTAGTTTCCCTAAATATAATTAAAATTTTCTCCCGAAATGTATTAGCTGTCTCTCGGAAGTAATTTCCTAGAGAGTATTTTAGTAGTGCCCCTGCAAAATATTAGTTTTTCTTATAAAATGTATTAGTATTTCTTTATAAAAGTATTAGCTGATACTAATACTTGTATCATTTAGTGCTTCGTCTTCAAATACTCTGCTACTGCAATATTCATTCTTCAGATCACTTGAAGAAAAAAACAGAGCAAATATAATTTGTGCAAATAAGGAAATAAATCTTGCCTAAATTGTTATTCTTCTCCTCATTTCCACGCAGTGCCGCCGATAACCATCCCTCAACCACTACATTCACACCCCAAATGTCTATATACACACACACATATACATACACATCATCTACATCTCACACTCGTATTTTTCTTTGCTTTTACTTAAACCACTTGTTATATTTGAGCTAGTTGTTATATCTTCTCTATTTTCAAACACCAAAATGAGCACTTACAACCAGAATTAAGGTCCGCAAGATTGTCTCCGTTGATGCGCCCTGGGATTTTAATTTGATGATATGCTCTGTGTATCAACATGGTAATTTCTAATAATTATTCAATTACCAAAATTGTAAATTGTCATGCAAAAAGTAGGGAAATAAATTATTTCGAAAAAATATCTTATAAGGGCATCTCCAACCCACTCTATATCCCACACTATTATACAAAATATGCCAAAAAAAAAAAAAAAACTCTCCAACCCAACTCTAACTTATTACACCAAATTAGGTGTAACACTATTCATTTACACCAAGTTTGGTATAATACAATATCCCCTATTTGCCCTCAAATTTTCTTCTACTTCAAGTTTAAATTCCAATTTTATCATCATTTTATATATAATTAATTTATATAATATGTTTTTATTAATTAGTAATTAACATTTTATTTAAATAATAATAATTAAAAATGATTATAATTTAAACCAAAAGAGATACTAATAGTAATTGTAATATTTATTTTTGTAATAATTAATTAATGTAATATTAATTAAATGCAAATTTTAGTTAATTACATCAATAGTAATAAAATATACGTAAATGAAATAGTTGTACAAATAAATAAATTTGTTTACTATAAAATAAAAAATAATAAAATATTCATTTGGTGTAATGAGTTGGAGATGATTTTGACAAAATTACATCAAAGCAACAAATTTGGTGTACTTTTTGCACCAAATTTGGTATTATGGGTTGGAGATGGCTTAAAGGTGCGCCAAAGCCCAAAGAAATTTGTTGTAATCAGTTCGTTAGGTAGGCAACAACTAGGGGTGAAAATAGGCCAGGTCGGGCTACTCTTTTCATCGGACGGCCTGGGCCTTTTTTACGTGTATCCGGCCTAAGCCTTTTCATTATTCATAGTAGGCTTTTTTTTTTCCCAGCCCAAGCCTAGCCTAAGCCCATTAAAAGCCCGTTAAAAGCCTTCAAAACTATATATATTTTATTTTAATATATATTTTACCTATTACAATAATTAAATAATTATATAAAAATAGTAATATTAATGAAATATATAATATATTGTTTTATTTAAATTTGTAGGCCTTAAATAGCCGACCTATTAGGTTTGAAATGTTTTTTAAAAGCCCAATTCTAGCCTATTTATCTAAGTGCACTTGCTAAAAAGTGTAGCGACCTATTTAATAAATAAGCTAGTTTAGGCTAGGGTAGCCAGAACTTGTCATTTGTAGCCCGATTTATTTTCACCCCTAGCAACAACTAGAGCCTAGGCATAGGTTGGGCATGGTATAGATAAGGTAATCGGTGGGGCCTAGTTGGAAGAAAACTATAGATAGCCGAGGGAGCGCAGCCCAAGCGTAGATTAGCGAGATTTTTAGAATAGTGTTTGCAACTTGACCATTCAAGAATGTGGTCATATTTATTATTATTTCTTTAAAATAAGTAATTGCCATCTTTCAAATTCATTCTAATCCTCATCTCATATGTGAAAGGTAGTTACACTAGTGCATGTCCTAAAATGAATATCTCCACAGTTGATTCAAATTATTGGTGCATTTGAACAATGGAAACCAATGAATTTGGCAAGGCTGCCAGGCTTTTGCAACTTCAACTAAGTTCACTACCAATAGACCACAACCTTTGTGCTTATAAGTATGACGCAAAACATTAGACAAATCAAAAAGGGGCCATGAAATTATGATTTTTGAGTGTTTCTTTGAGTGGAGATAAAACTAAATAAAAAGAGGTCCTATTTGTGGGGTGGAAAAAAAGACAGTGATGGAAAAATGCCCACATCTTTCACTTCAATGTTCCATGAAAACAACTGATTACACAAAGATATGCAGACAATGAAATCTTGATATGAATCCTTCCTACTTGATTTTCAAAAAGTAAATAAAGCCATAATAGTTGTCTTTCTTTTTTTTTTTTTATGTCATTTGAGTTTTGACAAAATCTTACACTGTTGTTGATGGGCAACTGCATTTATGCCCAATTATGACTATTTCTACTCTCAACAAAGAAATGATAATTATGTTCTTTTATTTTGATTTCTAACTTCTTACCAAATAACTTGAATCGTGACCAATAAAATATTAAGTGTAAGATGTTTACCACTATCTTATCAATGGATCTCATCTCCTGTCATTTATGTGTAAGATAGTTCAAAAAAATAAATTTGCACTGTACCATGTTTTAAACTGATATTTAAACATCAAAATTGAACATTGAGTTATTCTCAAAAAAAAAAAAAAATTGAACATTGAGTTGACTGGTAATAATCTGTTTAATTACTTAAGTGAAATTTAGGCAACAAAAATCTAGCAATGATGCTTATCCAAAATGCAAAAAGCCCCAACTTTAGAAACATGGAACATGCAGTGTTAAAGATAAATTTACATAGTATTTCATCATAGGATAGCACTAAGGTAGCAACATTTTGGGACCCTTGAACATCATCTTCCCCATCTAATTGTCGGCCACATTACATATCCCACAATTCACTTAGCTAGTGAAAGAAAAATATATTACATTTCTCATTGATCATTAACACATTGTCAATTCTATTAGCTATCTTTTGACTCAATATATTTTATTTAAAGTAATAAATTAAATTAAATATTTTATTCAATTTATATTTTATTTTGTATGTAATTAAATTAGTTTTGTAATTTTGCGACGAAGGAAGGGAGTATATATTTTGTGCTAAATTGGAGGAGGTTTTCAGTGTTATATTCTGAAGATATTTATCACAATGAGAAGAAATGAAAACTGATTTATTCATGAATGATATGAAGGTATATATACAGCAACAATAAGAAGAGCTGGAAACTAAAAGTGCTTTGCACATATTAACAACTTTGTAACTAACACTTCTAACTAACTCAGTTAAAATAACAACTTCTTAACCGTTTTCTCTAACTACTCTAATACACCCCCTTTAAACCGAACCAGGGGAAGAGGAAAGAGCCAACTTCGAACAGAGGAGCTGAAAACGAGCAAGAGACAGAGGCTTGGTTAACAGATCGGCAATCGATCCTCAGATGGAATAAACCTGACATCAACAACCTTATTATGCACCTTCTCACGAATGAAGTGAATATCGATTTCAATGTATTTTGTGCGTTGATGAAAAATAGGATTCGAGGCCAAGGAGATCGCACTCGAATTATCACACCAGAGAACGAAAGGGGATTCAATGTGTAAACCAAGTTCAACAAACAAAGCTTGAATCCAAACCACATCGAATGACCACGGCTAAAGACCATACTCGCCCAGTACTACTGAGTAATAATTTGTTGTTTCTTTGAACACCAAGTGAGGAGATTGGGGCCAAAAAAAACACACAATGTCCCCCTATAGATTTCTATCATCACACGAACTAGCTCAATCAAAGCATCCACATACGCTTCAAGATTCATTCTAGGAGAGGATTTAAATTGGATTCCCACAGATTTCGATCCTTTAAGAAACCTGAGAACTTTCTTACATGATGTCCAGTGGTTTTCAGTTGGAGCATGAAGAAATTGACTTAGTTTGTGCATGACATATGTAATATCAAGTCTTGTCATTGTGAGGTCATCAAGACTACCATGAAGTACTCTGAGAGACTAGGGAGAGAAAAGGGAGGGCTATCCCCTAAGGAGAGCTTCCGCCGGAGCAAAAGGGAGTAGCACTAGATTTGAACTCAGCCATATTAGTTTGAGCAAGAAGATCCGAGACATATTTGGGCTGATTAAGAAGATAACCATCATGCACTTGTGTGCCTCAATGCCTAAAAAAAAGTAGTTAACCTAACCTAGATGCTTAAGAGAAAAAGTGGCATTCAGTTTTTGAATAAGCTCGAACAAGAGAAGAATCATCCCCGGTGATCAAGATGTCATCAACATATACCAAAATAAGTGTAAATTTACCATGATTCTGTAAATAAAACAAACTGCATCGATGTGGAAACATGAAATTGAAGAGATTAAAAAAGCTCCATGTGCCTGGTTTGAAAAGCTCAGAAACCAAGAAATCTCTCGAGCTTTTCAAACCAGGCACGGGGAGCTTGTTTAAGGCCATATAAAGCCTTGACAAGTCTTCAAACATGAGTTGGTTTTTCGGGATCAACAAAACCTCAGGTTTGGGCCATATATACAACTTGCTAAAGAGTGCCATTCAAGAAAACATTATTTATATCAACCTCTTTGTATAACCCAATCCCCTGGTGTCGCAAGGGAGAACATAATGTGGATGGTAAGGGTTTGACCACTGGACTAAATGTCTCAAAGTAATCCAAACCAGGAACTGCTTTGAAATCCTCTAGCAACCAACCTAGCCTTTAATCTTTCAACCGAGCCATCAACCTTATGTTTATCCTTGAACACCCACTTATTAGAGAATAAGGGACTAAATCCCACGTGTGATTTTTAATAAGAGCATTAAATTCAAGATCCATAGCAGACTTCCAACCTGGACTAGATAAGGCTTGACATACAAGAGCAGTTCAAACCTGAAAGAGGAAATGGTGGTGTAAGCTTTGGGTTTGTATATCCCATTTTGGAATGGGTGACCATATGATGAGGGGGAGGATGAGGAGAAAGAGATGGAGCTGGAGGCAATGGAGCGGGGAGGAAGAGGAGGAGGAGATGAAGAGTTAGCGAGGAGACAAAAGAGCGGGGAAGATGAGGTGGGGGAGAAGGAGAAGAGTGAGGAGACTCAGAGACTCGGAAAAATGAGAGGTAGAGTATTATGAACAGGAGGAGGAGAACGGGAAAACTGGAGGAGAAGAAGGGAATAATTGAGGATAAGGAAACTCAAGTATCATTAAAAGAGACAATTCTAGCAATGTAAAGTCTCCCGGATGGATGTAGGCACCTATAACCTTTGTGTTGAGGGCTATATCCAAGAAAAACACACTTAGAGGACCTGAATTGAAGTTTATGGTGATTGTAAGGCCTGAGAAAGGGATAACAAAAGCAACCAAATGGTCTTAGAAAAGAGTAATCAAGAGTTCTATGAAACAATTTCTGAAAAGGAGAGATATAGTGTAACACGGGAGTGGGAAGCAAGTTAATAAGATAAGTTGATGTAGAGAAAGAATCCCACAAGAACTTTAGAGGTAAGTGTGCATGAGAAAGCAGAGTAAGACCAAGGTCCACTATATGTTGGTGTTTTCTTTCAGGCATTCCATTTTGTGAGTGAGTATAAGGACAAGGATGTCTAAAAAGAACACCCTGGGACTGAAAATAAGAAGAAAGTTTTCTATACTCACCCCCCGAGTCACATTAGAAAGCCTTTATTTTTGTATTAAATTGTTTTTCAATCAATGAAAAGAATCAGAAACAGTGGAGTACACATCACTTTTAGACGCAAAGGAAAAATCCAAGTAAACCTTGTGTATTCATCTAAAAAATGGATATAATACTTATAACCATCACAAGAATGGGTGGCAGCAGGACCCCAAACATCAGAGCAAATGAGATCAAAAGGAGACACAAACTTAGAAGAAATAGAAGAAAAATGCATAGAATGTAACTTGCCAAGTTTACAAGCCTCACAGAAACTCAATTTATTACAAGAGACGGAATGTTAAGTTGCTTGAGTACACTAGTGAGAGTGTTATTACAAGGATGACCTAGTCTATGATGCCATACATCAAGAGTAGAAGGAGAGGAAACAAGATTACAACTCTTGGTATGAGAACCAAAAATTGCTGGATGAAGATGTAGAGGCGGGAGCATGAAAATGGCTGAGATCAAGCTGATAGAGCCTCTCCTCGAGAGCACCCTTCAGTGAGAACTTGGTTGGAAATTTTGTCCTTAACAAAAACGAGAAAGTGTCATGATACTCCACAACAACATGATTATCTTTGGTGAATTGTGAAATGTTTAACAAGTTTTTTGTGATGTCAGGAACATATAGAACATTATGAAGTGTAAGAGAATGTGAAGGAGAAAGGCCAGGAAAAATAGAAGTACCAGTGTGAGAGATAGGAAGCTGAGAACCATTACCAAGCTGTCACATTTATATTGACCATAGTAGGGAGTCTTAATGTTTAGATTAGCAAGCTGAGAAGTAACATGTGCTGAGGCCCCACTATCAATGTACCAGGAGGGATCAGAAGATGGAGAGGGACCAGGGGTGATCAAAGCCTGAGAAGAATCAGATGCAGGACCTTCAGAAAGGTGCACCTGAGAACCATGAGGAGAGGAACCTTCCAAACCAACATAACTGACATCAAACCGCTTAAAGCACTTTGCAACAAGATGATTAGTCTTGCCACAAATTTGACAAGCAGGTTTATTACGACCTCTTTGATTCAGATTCTCAGAAGGAAACCTCCTATTCACCATATGAACAACAGGAGAAAATTGCACCTCTTGTAGAGTAAGAGATTCATTTCGATTAGTAAGATTCACAACACTACTCTCATATTCAGATCCAAGTCCAGCCAAGATATACAGGATCAAATCATCATCACTAACAACTTGTTCTGCAACAAGTAGACTGTCTGCAAGACCTCTCATCTTCAAAACATACTCCTCAATAGAAAGATCACCTTTGTTAGTTGTTTACAACATTAACCTTAAATGCATCACTCTAGCTTTGGATGAAGAATGAAACAATTTTTCAAGCACATTCCATACTTCAGCGGAGGTGGAGCACCGATTTACATGTCCAAGCATATTCTCAGAAATGGAGGACAAAAGCCAACTGAGTAGGTAAGAGTCTCTACGAAACCACATATGAAACTCAGGACTAACAACGGGGAAGGGAATCGATGATGAGTGCACAAATCTAAATGGAACAGTGGAAGTGCCGAGCAGGAATTCATCAAAACCATGCGCTTGTAGTGTCGCCAAGACCTGAGACTTCCAATACGAATAATTGGTGCGACATAATCGAAGTGTAATGGTGGTGAATGTGGGAAGTATAGTAGAATTGGCTAGAGACGCCATACTTGCACATAAAACTTGCAATCGGAAAAAAAATACTCGTCGGAGAAGAGAATTACAGTCGCCGGAGAACCAGGCACCAAGCTCATGATACCATGTTATATTCTGAAGATATTTATCATAATAAGAAGAAATGAAAACTGATTTATTCATGAATGATATGAAGGTATATATACAAATGAGTAAGAAGAAGATTTGGAAACTAAAAGTGATTTTCACGGACTAACAACTTTGTAACTAACACTTCTAACTAACTCGATTAAAATAACAACTTAACCATTTTCTCTAACTACTCTAATATTGATAATTTATGGCCATAGATTTTGAGTTACGGGAGAGACCTTTTAAGGATATTTATAAATGCATGCCCAATAATCGTATACAATTCAAATTCTTTATGTATTTAAAAGTATTTTATATATATTTTTAAAAAAGTATTTTATACATTAAACACACACACACACACACATATATTATGATAAAAATTCGAAATGCAAAATAATACCACCAGCAGCTAGCAAATTTTGTGGCGACCATCATTTTACAAACCTGCAGAAATTAGAAAAGACCCTTTTTATTTTTTTAATAAGTTGGGAGTAATGGTTGAAGTGGAGGAGATAAATTTCAAAGAAATTGAAAGATACATGTAAAATACCATTTTTTTAGGCAAAATTACAATTTTGGTCCAATAACTTGGCTCATTTTCGCATTTAGTCCGTTAAATTTTATGGGTGGCGTTTGACAACCACTAATTTTTTTAAACTTGCACATTTGGTCTGATTTCAAAATTTCAGGGATATCTTATTCCTAAAATGATGAGTTGGCGAAAATAGTGCTGAGTTGGACAAAATTGCACATTATTTGGACCATTTTTGCTTGAAATAACTATTTTACCCTTTTTTTTTTTAAAAGACTCATCCATGTAGATGAAAAATGGAGAGATCTTGCAATCATGTCAAGAATAAATAAATAAAAATAGTAAAACAATTAAAAATACATTTTAGTTGAAAGTACAATTATATAATTTTTAAAATAAAAAGTTATGTTGAAAATTTAATATTTAAAAACAAAAAAAATATGTTTAAAATTAATAATAATGAAATAGAAAATGGTAACACATAATATATGTATTTAATATCTCAATAAACTAAATAACAAAAATAAATATAAAATTAAATTAAATCAAAGAAAATAGTCGTACATATATTTTATGTTTTTCAACTTTAAATAAAATTGAAGAAAAATAGAAAAAAAAAGAAATTTATTTTATTTTTTTCTTGGTTTTTTTATTTTTTTTATTTACAGTAGAAAATTGTAAATATTTTTTATTGTATTTTGTTTTCTATTTTTCTCTAATATTTATTTGCAGTAGAAAATTGTAAATATTTTTATTGTATTTTTTTTCTATTTTTCTCTAATGTTTATTTATAGTTGAAAATTATAAATATATGTTGTTTCTATTTTTTTTTCATTTTCTATTTTTCTTTAATTTTTATTTGAAGTTGAAAATTGTAAATATATGTTCAGGTTATTTTCTTTAAAGTAAATTAATAAAAAGTTGGACATATATTTTATAATTTCCAACTTTAAATAAAATTTAAAAATAGAAAACAAAAAAAAAATAGAAAATTATTTTTTAGTTTTCTTTGGTTTTTATTTTTTTTATTTTTTATTTAAAAAATATATATATATAATTTTACTTTCTAATAATATACATTTTCAATTTTTTTATTATTTTTATTTATTTATTCTTGAAATGGTTGCAAGATTTCTCTGTTTTCTAGCGCGTTTTGTCCTCACTCAAGCGCACCCTGGAAAACTTCGTAGGGGGTCACCCATCCCATATCCGCTCCAGGCCAAACACGCTTAACCTTAGAGTTTCTATGTAATGGGCACCAGAAAAGAAGATGCATCTGTTGGTATAGGTAGTCAATATCAAATCCTTTAAGCTCTCCTTTAACTGTGCAATCCAGCGCTTACGAGTGCCTCGCGCCTCTTTTAAAGCTCATTGCAGGCAGGATGCTGGACCAAATCCCAACACTCTCCATTTTTCATCTACATGGATGACTATTGTTTAAAAGAAAAATGGTAAAATACAAATTTAAGGCAAAAATGATCAAAACAAGGGGCAATTTTGTCCAACTCAGCACTATTTCCGCCAACTCAGCATTTTAGGAATAAGATATTCTTGAAATTTTGAAATCGGACCAAATGAGCAAGTTTAAAAAAGTTAGTGGTTGCCAAACGCCACCCATAATATTTAACGGATTAAATGTGAAAATGAGCCAAGTTATCAGACCAAAATTGCAATTTTGTCCTTTTTATTATGGAAAAGATAATTTATGTAACTATAGTTATTGTCACATAAAACACTCAAGATGATATGTGATACAATTAACTATCAAAAGTGCTCGATCAAGTGCGGGATGTTGCGTTTTTGAAAAATTAGGGTTTTGAGAAAAGATGCTCTCTTCTCTCTCCTCCCAAATCTCCATGGCCGATGCATCTTGATCTTCTTCATGGAGCTTGATTTTTCTCTTTTCCCAGAAATTACGAAATTTCACGATTCTTCTATCCCTACTCCTAGGGTTTTACCAAGGGTTTCCCCAAACCCTAATTCTACTACTTGCAAGAATGGCGCAAGCTTCAAACAAGAAGAATGTCAAACGATTTCTTTCACTGCATCTCTTGATCCTCCTACACAAACGTTTCAAACGACTACAAGAATTCATCAAGAAAATCAAGATCTGTTAAATTCTACATATTTTCCTCAAGTTTTGGATCATCCTGTTGATCACGCTTCCAAGATTCTCAAGAACCATCCAAGAAAGGATCCATTTTCAAGAAACGATTGTGAAGAAATCTTTTGCAAAAATTGTGCACTGGGAGGATACAATTCGATTAAGAAAGGAAATTTTTATTCCGTGACGATGGATGAAGGGATTTATCATCAAAGTACAGCAGAGTTACGAGATTCATTAATCGGACGACTCCTACTTCCAAAAGGGGCAAAGCCATGCATGTTAGAGACGCTCAAATCAAAATTACATGTCGTTTTGAGATTTCAACATGCTTGGCGATTGGTACCACTAGGTAAGGGTTATTTTAGTATACAATTTAATGATATAACTGTCCGCAATCGTGCTTTCGTTAAAGCTTCATGGAATTTGAATCTGGGTACAATCCGCATCACTAATTGGATCCCAGATTTCAATCCTTATAAAATTAATACTTCTATGGAATAAGTTTGGGTTCGGATTTATGAACTAAGTATTGAGTATTGACATCCCTCTTTGATTACGAAGATTACAAGTGTGATAAGTACTCCGATCCAAATTGATGGTCGTTCGTTGTCCGGGGAGGTGGGACATTTTGTTTGAGTGTTAGTTGAACTTGATTTGAATAAATCTCTTTAGAAATTTATTATGGTTGAAAGGGTGGGACATTGCTCTGTCGTTTCGATCAGTTATGAGAATTTGCCGGATTTTTGCATTATTTGTCGGATTGTTGGGCATCATATTACGAATTGTAGCTATCAAGATGCGACAAAAGAGCTGACATTGTTCAAATTGATAAGAGCCCAGTTCGTGGACGATCTGTCATTAGAATGGGAATCATGGTAAGACTCCAGCTACCAGGGTAATGAAGTAGTTTCGGAAACTTGGGTTCAAGTTAAGCCCGGAAAGCCCCTTCTGCGGATAGGAGTATTGGCCCTAGGAGGATGGACCATCCACTTCGGGTATTCAACACGGAATTTTTTTAACGTATTGGGTGATACATCAGAGATTTGCATGAAGAGAATGAGCCCTCACATGTCCGTGCAGATGAGGGCCTCAAAGGTTCGAATGTCAATCCTGATAGGACAATGGTTCTTTATCAACCACCAGAATGGAGTTCGGCTATTGTTCATGAGGACACGATGACTGCACCAAATTTAGTTGAAAAGAGTCTAGCGAATCTCCACAGTGCCATGGAAGTTGTATCTAAAAATCATCCGCTTAATGATTATGTCCTTATCTCTAATGATCAGTCAGAGGAAACAATGATTGCATCAACACGGAAGTGTTGGTCTGATATGCTTGATGAAGAAGAACAAGACAAATCGGAAGCTTTAAAGACCAAGCTAGGCAACTCCTCAACTACTCCACTTGCTATTCACTCATGTGCTCCCTCAGAAGCTATGAAGGCTCTGGAAATTGGGCCTCGAGGATCATGGGCCGACATTCCACAAGCTACATCAGACCATCAAGATGATACTCGAGCACGTACAAAAAATACAAATGACAATCTCACTCGAAAATCCTTGAGACATAAACGTCCTTCATTTAAATTGCGCCATTAAGTTATTTTATTGTTTTTTTCCTAAAATTTTGCATTGTTTTTCCTTTGCTACCTGATCGGCTTGTAATCATGACATTTTCTTTTCATTTTATATATTTTCATCTATTTAAAAAAACACATAAAAAACTCAAGATTATCATTCTTGAAGCACCCCAACAGAAAACAAAGGTAATAGATAGATATATAAATGAGGAAAGATAAAGAAAAGAAATATCACATGCAGCAGTCAGGAATCAAGTTTGATGATTGCAACAAATGCCAACTGAAAGTACACAAGAAATGTTTCATTAAAATCAGGATTCAAGAATATTATATATATATATATATATATATATATTTGAAGTGTTTGGGAGGTTGAGTTTCTGACAAGTATATATATATGGTGTCTCGCTTCACTTCTGTTATGATTTATGAATTGGTAGCATCACCATTCTGCTCAAGATTTAATTGCGTTTCTCAGGTGACAATAACACACCACACCATGATATATCCTGATGAGGATCCAAGACTGATTTATTTAAATATGTATTTTTATTTTTTATTTGTTAAGGCGATTTTAATAGTGTAAATGGGTTTCAATATAATTGAGTTTGAATTTTCCATATTTCAAACTGGACCTAATTCGTCTGGGGAAAATATTAAGAATGGCCCAATTTTAAAGCCCATACAACTTTAGCCTAATTTATTCAAAATGTTCAGTTATAGCCCTTTTTCTTTATTAAACCCCAAGATATGGTTTTATCAAGGTTTTAAGGGCCGTAAAAATGGTATCAGAGCATAGGTTTATTAAGAACTTTTAGTTAAATTTATTATATTTATGTAATTAACAATTGGTGAGGAGAATTTTCTCCAAGAAAATGGATCTGGACAATTGTCCAAGATGTCTACCTTACAAGACATATCGTCAAATTTTGACGATGTATGCACAAGAACACCAGGACAAGATAACATATTGGAATAATCAATATGTTGAAAAGGAACTTGAAGGAACCGATAGGGAAACCTTGAGACACTGTGATAGACAAGCAACATATTATCTGAGTTTTCTTACGGTAAATCAGATATTATATGTCGATCTGATGCAGCTCATGAAAATCATGAGTCCTGAGGGGGTACCAGAATGGAGCGAGATACTTCCAGACATATCTAAGTTCTCAAAAGATCTTAAAGAGGTCCAGAAGACAGTGCAGAATTATGGCAACCGCCATAATCATCTACCCCAACACAAGTTCATCAGATCTATAACCAGATGGAGACAATGGTGAAATATCAGAAGGAAACTCTTGAAATCCTTCATGATATTTAGAAACGAGTCCAGAATATATAAGACAGACCAAGTTCATCCGGAGGAAAGAAACGTATATATTTCGGAATAGTACCCTATTTACACCAAAAAAGGGAAACCAACCGAAGTTGTATGAATAATGACAGATGATGAAAAGCTTATCGCTATCATAAAGGGAAAATCCGTCACAAACTAAAGGTGATGGATATAAGGAAGATGAATCTTAAAGATCTACATGACCTTGCAGAATCCTTCGCAGGATTAGGAATTGTAGATTTAAAGATTAACGCATGAGATGGATCAGCTTTGGTTACACTTGACCAACATGGAAGACCACCTCCACCACCACCAGTAAATCCCAACATTGTAGAAAGTTCGGGTTCAAATCATGGAGATGAAATAATACCTCACGTTGGAGATTTTAATGCAAGGAGAGATCCTATTGTTACAGGAACTCAACAACCTTCCCGAATGCCAAATTTATATAATACGCCTTATGGAAGATCGCAAATCGATCCAATACATCCATATGGATTGATGCTAACTCTGGATATCCAGATTTTAAAAATCGAGAAGTCCTTATTGATGATTGGGCGACAACAATGAGGATTGTAGCAGGTACCCTTGATCTTACGAAGGATGGATTCATCTTACTCCTTGAGATGAGTCTTGAAGGATCTGTAAAGATTGTATGGGATATGACGGGAGCAGATATGAAAAGCACTGTCATAGCTGGAGAGTCATTGAAAGGAATTGTCAACAATATCAAAATTATTCAAAATCCATTTTATCAGCACATGCTATTTCGAGGGATTGGAAGAAGAAAAAAGAAAAAGATCCAAACAAGCTCTCTACTGCCTCAAGTTACATGATATTTGTCATATTGACGAATATATCAAGTTATTCACCGAGTACCGATGGAAGTCTAAGGTGGAAGATAAAGAAGCTTCGCAATTATTCTTTGCGAAGATACCAAATCCATGGAGAGAAATGCTTATCAGGAAATACATGAGTGCAGCTGATTTAGATACAGTGGCTAGAAGAATGTCTTTCCTGAAGGCCAAGCTATCTGAATGATGCCACCAGGCAGCACTATACATAAATTATAAGAGATTACGAGGAATTAACAAAACAGTTCCTCTATGTTGCGAAGATGATGACATCCCAACGGTTGTGGGAGGTCAACCACGGAGGCATAAGAAAAAGAACGAGAGAAGTCATTCATACAGTCGTGGAAGTAGCAACAAAAAGAGTAGGTCTTCATGGAGACCTAGAAGGTTTTGGTTAAAACAGAAGGCCCAAAGTTACAAATCAGGGCAAAGACAGCACCAAGCAGGAGTAGAGCCTCTTCATCAGGTTCTAATCAAGGAAGTACCAGCAGAACCCCGGGAAGAATAAATTTCAGACGAGCTCATACCCGAGCTAACGAAAGTTTCAAAGATTGTTATTGTTGGACATGTGGAGCAAGAGGGCATATCTCAACAGATTGCCCTGAAAATAAAAAATGAGGAGTTAGACAGTTCGAAGCTACACTAGAAATCGAAAAAGCTGTCTACTATCAAGATCTTATATAGGTGTATCAATTTGAGGATCTACCCTCAGATGAAAGCATCTACGAAGAAGAGATATATTCTAACAATGGAAGTGAATCTAGTTCAGAATCAGAGTGAAGAAGAAATCTTCAGCAGACAACCATGGAGGATATGTCAGGATTCCTCTCTCACACTACGGTTTTTCGTAAGACTCTTGTGAGAATTATGAAGGAAGATCAAAAGCTTCAGATTTATGATGGTTTTACAATTGGAGCTATGGAAAAGGCTTTGGATAAGATTGGGTTTCGTAATAGAAAACACCAAATTATCCACAGGGTAACTACTGGAGAATTTGCCATTCTGATGGAATTCACTGGTAACTTGATCGTGATGCAATTGGTCCCTTACCGAGAAGTCCAGGAGATCAAAAGCACAGTCAAGAGAGAAGTTGCAAACACACTCTCATGGATTCATATCGAAGCCATAAGAGTTATTATTAAGGCAACATTCAAAGAAGGAATAGATTCGCCACTCAATCTGGCTATCTTTGACAAGCGAATTTCTAATCTCAAGGATTCATGCATTGGAGCGGTTATAGGAAATTTATATGCAGGAAAATTGGAATTTAATATCTATCCTAGAATTGCATACAACACGGGAGATTGAGATTTTAACAGAAAGCTGACCCTTCATCAAGATTTCAAAAGGATGATTTGATGAAGAAGGAAGAGCTGACTTATTTGATCACATACAAGATTTCCTATGCTCTTTCGAATACACATCATTCAGAAGTATTCTTAATAAAAGAATTTATTGAAGTCCCAACAATCTTTGAAGACTTTGCCAGGGTAGTTCTACCAGAACTTATTGAGTCTCCAACAATAAAGGATATCGATATGCAAATTCAAGATCAACCAGTCTTCAACAAAAATTGAAGTCTGAGAGTTGAGCCAAGAATGATGTATTTCCAACAGGACAGAATGATAAGCAGCAGCCGTTGGGAAGAAAAAAAGCTGAGTACAATTTAGTGAATCCCAGATGTTTTCAAAACACAAGGAGAGCTGAAATATCCAGAAGGATGGAGAGAAGTTGAAGTAATATTTGACATCACTTAAAAGGATAATATTTGTCCATGTGATGTTCTATATTATCTCCAACAAACTATAGTTGGAAGGTATCAAAGAAGCCTAAAGATGGGTGAAATTGAGTAGACTATCACAGGAATAACAAGGTAAATCCCAGAGCAATTAATACTGGGTATTGAATTTCTTGAGGATCATAAACCTAGGGAAGATTACAAGATGGAATGGAGTTCGCAGTGGCTGATAAAAGATATAGAATCAGATGACCACTAGCCCATTCTCCATATACATTTCGATTGGAATGTTATCTGTTGAATACAAGGCCGAGTATTTCGCCGCCTATATTGACTCAGGTGCTGGAATATGTACTGCAAAGCCGGATGTTTTCCCTAAATAAATTGGAGAAGATTTACCAGCTATTGCAGGGAGAGATTTGTCTAAAAGGATTCTTATCCTTAATAGAGGAATTAAACAAGCAGAAATCATGATCGGAGGCGCAAGCGGTACCCCATGGTACAAAGTAAAGACGCCACCAATCTATTTCCATGATATAGGAGCAGATGTTTTGCTTGGAAACAATTTCCTACAGGCATTTAAGAGATTCACAAAAGAGAGTGAGACAAGAAGACTTATTTTCACAATATTATGTGATCATAAGATTATTGTCCAGAGACCGCGGGAAGCATTTTACAGAAAAATGCCAATTAATTTTCGCAGCAAGCGTGGTGATGAAGCCAAACTTCGAAATCCAAAAATGGCGGATAAAAGAAGATTTGGTGATGCATTATTATCCTTTCAACAATATGGTTCAAAGCAAAAAGATACAAAACGATGGGATAATGACTTGTATTCATTCAGAATACAAAGAGAAGAACGAGTACCTCCAGAGGCTATTACAAAATTGATGATGAGCCTAATGGAGAATCCACAGAGTGATGTTACCATAGAAGAACAAATATCACTCGAGGATATCAAGAAGAAGATCCAAAGGAATTATAATGAAAATCCTTTGGCATGGTGGGATAAGAACGAGCTCAAAGCTTCCTTAAAAGTTAAACCAGGAAAGGAGTATGAGGTCGTGAGATTCAAACCAATCTTTATGAACCAAAAGGATCGTGAGGATACGCAGAAGATACTTAAGGAAGATCTTGACCTTAAGTTGATTTCACCAGGAGTTTCTCCATACAGCAGTCTAGGATTCTTAGTCAGAAATCATGGAGAAATTAAAAGAGGAAAGCCAAGACTTGTTATTAATTACAAAGTGATTAATAACATTTTGGAATTCGATGGATACTATATCACAAACAGAGAACATCTGGTTAACTGCATCAAAGGTGCCATTTGCCAAGATATTCTCAAAGTTCGATTGTAAATCTGGATTTTATTAGATTAAGATGGATGAAGAAAGTAAGAAGTTCACAACTTTCTCAACACCACAAGGACATTATATTTGGAACGTGAAGCCTATGGGATTGGCTAATGCACCCCAGATATATCAAAGAAAGATGGATAATCTCTTCAAGGATTATTTCAGTTTCATGTTCGTATACATCGGCGATATCTTAATTGCATCAAAGAACATGAAAGAACATCTCAAACATTTGGAAATATTTTCAGATATTTGTCACGAAGAAGGACTAGTGCGTTCAGAGAAGAAGAGAGTAATTGTAAGTCCAAGTGGCTACGATAATCTAGAGGGGGTGAATGGATTATGTCTATTATCTCGATTATGCCCTCTTTTTCGAATGTAATAAGCCATGACAATAATGGAAGTGGAGGAAGTAAACAACACGCATCGATTTATAGAGGTTCAACCCACCTAGGGCCTAATCCTCTACCACCCCAGTATCTCCGGGATGGATTTCAAAAAGAAAAAAGGTTTTATTAATTACCACAATTAATACACATCACCTTACAACACCTCTTTGGAGATTACCACAATCTCCCTTAAAGATTACCACAATCTTCTTGCAACGGCACCTTGTGAAGATCACCACAATCTTCCGACTTGAAGAATACCAAATTCTTCAACACCTCAAAGAGCACCAAACTCTTCAACAAGAAGATTACCACAATCTTCTTACACCTAACACCTAAGATCACCCAAGTGTGTTCTTACCGCAAGAACACTCATAAGGATATCTTGTGTTGAATGATGAACCCAAATTCAAGATTACAACTCGATAATGAATTATACAAAACTTTGAGTGCAAGTGTAATCAAGAATAAGCCTAGACCTCAAGATGTTAAAGTGAAAGACCTTAGGCTATTACAACAAGAATATTGAAATTGAAGAACAAAAGTGTTTGCTTGAATGTATCTTGTTGTGTTGTAGTTTTTCTCTTTTGTGTTGTTTCAATTCTTCATCTATTTATAGAGAATGTCTTGAACTTGATAGGATCCTCCTAGGAGATTGAAATCTGTAAAAAATTGCAAGACAATTGAAGAATATAGCTATCAGAAATCAATTCCACAATTTAAGAAAGAATGGTCTGGTGCACAACGGCAAGAAGTTTGCTGTCAAAACAATAGGGTGACCGATCGCGCTCTAATACAGAAAATAAAAGAAGACAGCAAAAATACACATGTGGACCGGTCCAGGAGGGTTGGACCGGTCACCTTATCCTTGGACCGGTCACCCTGCTTCTTTTTGAGAGTTACAGAGTTTCTGTAATTTCTCCAGGTACCGGTCGCCCTTTGCGCGATCGGTCGACCTCTATGGAATTTTCAAATGTCTCGTTTCTATTTCAAAACTCAACTTTCAGACACGGGTTGCCCTATAGGGCGACCGATTGTACATGAGACAGAAGTGTTGTCCAATTTTTTGTCGAAAATAAACTTGAAGAAATACCCAAAAAATTAGTAAAAATATTTTAAATCATTTAGGAGTATCTGGACAACATTTAAAAACATTGTTTTGGTGTAAAAACAAAATAATCAAAATCATGATAAAAAAAAATTTATCTAACAGAGTCCCCTTTTTGATGATTAAAAACAAAACAATTTAAAGAGGTCGATTTTGAAAACAAAACAATTTTACCGGTTCAAAATAAACTATCCGTTGAGAGCGACAACATTCCACGCATAATAATCACAAGGATGGGAGTAGAGATTTTTAAAATATTTTTGCAAAAGCTCCCCCTATTAATATGCATAACAAGAGTAATATAGAAGCAATCAACCAAAAGCTAAAAGCTCAGCTTTTACATATTGAGCTTAAGTATCAAGAGCTTATAAGCTCCCCCTGTCAACAAAACATTATTAGACATATAAATAAGTCCATAATACAACAAATGGACTAAGTATGATCCACAACTTTTGGCTTTTCTGAGCCACAACTTATAGCTTCTTTCGCTAGCTTATTTTACCTTCTTTGAGCTAAAGTGCTTATTTTCTGTTTCTCCACTTTGGAATCATCAAAAAGAATATTAGCACGATAAAAACATCATATATCCATATCAAACTGAGCAATTTAACCGATTTATCGAGCTAGTGATCATTAAGCTTAAAATTCCAAAAGCTAAGAAAAATGTCGATCATATGTCTTGTAAAAGCTCATTTGAATGGCAAAACATGATCTCTATAAATATATAAGACTTTTGAAATCGAGAGAATCATGTCGGTGATGAATTTTTCATTGAAACATTTTATCGAACACTTGGTGGACGTCAAATAATAAAGAAGATGTATATAGCCCTTGTAAAAATAACCAAGCCAAATTTTTCATCACCAAAAGCGATTTTACTAATATCATCCAACAACAATCATCATGTCCATCACAAATATATAAGAATTCCAACAAGATATTAAAGATGAAGCATATTCTCAAGGGTTCAACCCAAGTGAGATAAATAAGAAGAATTCTTACCAAGTAATCGGAGATGTCGGGTATCATGGATGATATACCAATAGTGTAAACTCAAAAATATATAATTTACAAGAAAGAAATCATTTTGAGTGAATTGTGTGTGAAATTTGCAAAGGGGTGCGAAAATAGCAAAAACCGAGTGAAATAACAAAGTCCGAGGCAGAATTGATTTTAATCAAATAAATCATGTAGAAGGCGACGGGTCTAGGGTGATGTCGACTGGTCGGTATAGGGCAACCAATCGACCTCACCCTATTTGGTCATCCGGATCACCATTTTCGTCATTTTACGAAATTTGATCCAAAAATCCGATTTTTCACCCCTAAGTTTTAAAAACGTACAAAATGCAAACATAGACCTCATTCAATATACATTATGCCTAAAACAAGCTCGAAATGAGGTAAAAGATTCGGCATTTAACGATTAAAAATAAATGTCCGCGAGTTATCCTTTAGAAGAATTAAACACATCTCAATTTTTCGTTTAAGAAACGCAATCCCAAAAGAATATAGAATCTCAATATGTTTTGTTCGATTAGGACAAACCGTATTTTGAGAAATTATTATCACGGACTTGTTATCCCGAAAGATTTGAACATTTTAATACTTTGGATAAACAAGCCATAAGAAGAAGTGTCTTTCAAATATTTGAAAATTTCTTTTAACGGCACTTTAGTGAGATTCATTGGGATTGTATTGAAGTCGAGCATATAGACATAAGACATAGAAAATATCGAGTCTATGGGAATAATAAAAGTGGATAAACATACCTCGAATTTGTCTCAAACTTTGTCAATCTTGATATAGGTTGCTATAGGGGTAGAGAAAGTTCTTCCTTCTTCAATGCCTAACTTCTTCAAAGGTTCTTTTGTATACTTTGAATGTGAAATGTAGAAACCTTCTTGGAATTGTTTAATTTGAAGTCCAAGGAAGAAATTTAGCTCCCCCATCATGCTCATCTCAAATTCACTTTGCATTAACTTAGAAAATTTCTTGCACAATGATTCATTAGTAGCACCAAAAATAATATCATCAACATAAATTTGCACAAGTAAATAATCTTGCCCTTTTTCAAAAACAAAGAGAGTAGTATCAACTTTACCTCTTGTAAAACCATTTTGCAAAAGAAAAGAGCTAAGTCTATCATACTATGCACGGGGTGCTTGTTTTAAACCATACAAGGCCTTTTTAATTTTATAAACATCATTTGGCCTAGAAAAATTTTCAAACCCCGGAGGTTGTTTTTACATAGACTTCTTCTTGAATAAAACCATTTAGAAGGGCGGATATAACATCCATTTGGTAAAGCTTGAAATTTTCAAAACAAGAGTAGGCAAGTAAAATACGAATAGTTTCAAAACGTGCTACGGGTGCAAATGTTCCATCATAATCAATACCTTCTTCTTGACAATACTCTTGAGGTACTAACCTTGCCTTTATCATCAAAATTATTCCAAAATATCAAAAATTTCTGCAAAATCTTGACAAGATATCTTGCACAAGAGCATAGTAATATCGAATAATATAGACACTATAACAAGTAACACATACTATGCCAAAAAAACATCATCAAGAGTTTAATAAAGCATGTAAGTTCAAATATGCTTATATGAAGCTATATAAGGTCTCTTTTGAAATTTGAAATTTGAAAATTCGAGAGCTTATAGTTGAGACCTCATTTAGAAAAAGTATTTGAACAAGAGTTTTGTGAAGCAAACAAGAATAAGGACATGAATATGTGCAATCAAATGCATAATTTTTTGAGAGGAGGATAAAGGTCGAATGTTTTATCAAAACAAATATAATCCTTTACAAGTCTCGGATAAAACAAGCCTTATCAAATAGTGCCTCTCACAACATCGAAAAATCCTTTCAATGGCACTTATAAGAAATTCATTGAAATTGCTTGAACAATGAGCACATAGGTATACATCATGAAGAATATCGAGTCTAAAAAAGTAAGATATATATATCCGACACAATTCTTAGAAAAAGTGCTTGCACAAAACATAATGATGCAAGTGTAGGCTAAAGCAAAGAGATGTCACAAGTATGCTTATGCTATATAAATTCATAAGAGATAATAAAAAACATAAGTCTTAGCAAAAGCACAAGAATTTTAGAAAAACATCATACAAGGTCTCCTTTTCAAAAGACTTTTAAAAATTATATATTGAAGACCTTATTTTAAAAATATTTTGAAAAATTATTTTGACAATTAAGGCAAAAATACAAGCATATATAATAACAAACAAAATATGCGTATTTAAATGAGAAGATACGGTTTACCAATTCGCCATTTCCACGAGTTGTGTCTTTCCCATTGTTGTGATATCTTTCTCTTGAAACTCATATTCATTTTGTCGATGATGACTTCTCCAATTGCTCCATTTCCAAGGTTTGTTACCTTCCCTTTGTTGATAATATTTCCCCCTTGGAAATTCATTGTGGTGATGTTTTCTCCTTTGATCAAATGAAATGGGCATTTGATGTCTTCTTGGTGGTATGAATTTTCTTTGATTATTATTTCGCCATGTACCTAATATGACATTGTTTTGTGGTACCCTCAAGTGTTTGGATCCTTCGGGATTAGCATTGAGACTTTTAGGTCTCCAACAATAATTAGAACTATTTCTAACCCGACAAGTATTTACCGTATGACCCTCTTTACCACAATAAAAGCAAGTAATAATTTTAGGAGCATAATGACCATCATGCTTAAAGACTTGATTCTTTTTCATATGATTAACGACATTAGGCTTATGATCAAGTCCTAGTTTCAAATTATCACAACTATCCACATCAACAATATTGGACATTTTATCGGTACTCAAGTTGAATTTTAATAAATCCTTTTTCATGCAATTAATATCCTCAATAAGAGTACTATTTTCAAGATTTCTAACCTTATCAAGTGTGGTGGTGTGAGCACATGAAAGTGATTCATAGGAAGTACATAAGCTATCCTTATCATTTTTCAAGGCATTGAATTCCGTTTTCAAATTTTTGTATTTAACAAGCAAGCTTTGGAATTCATTTTGTAGCTCATCAAAATCATTTTCCAAATCATCATAATCATCATGCATTTTATTACTAAAAGAAATAGAATAGTTAGAGCATACCTCATTTTCTTCATCGATGCCCATTAAACATTGCTCGGCTTTTTCATCATCGGAAGTTGCAAGAAGTTCATTCCATGTTGTTGGATTTGATGTTGTATCCATTTGAGAGTATATGCTTTTGAATTGGTCCTTTCATTTGCATATACTTCATAGATATCTTTTAATTTTTCCAAGCTTCATGTGTCGATCGTATCCCTCGAATATGACCGTATTAGAAGAAGTAAGTGAACAATGAAGAATATTTAGAGCTTTACCATTTAAGAAAAGAATTTCCTTGTCTTCATCATTGAGCTCCTTGAGGACTTTGGAGGTGAGTGGTCCGTCTTTCATCGGGATGGATTCTCTATTAATGACCGTATTCCAAATATCGAACCCGCAACTTTGTAGATAGCATTCCATTCTTTCTTTCCAAAATACATAATTTTTGGAGTCGAATAGTGGTGGCTTGTTGGTGGAGGCACCGGTAAGGTATACTTCATTCGTAGCCAATGATCGTTCATCTTTACTCGCAATGTGGAACGAGCTTGCCAAAAAGTTTAGCTCTGATACCACTTGTAAGTCCAAGTGGCTACGATAATCTAGAGGGAGGGTGAATAGATTATGTCCATTTTCTCGATTATGCCCTCTTTTTCGAATGTAATAAGCCAAGACAAGAATGGAAGTGCGGGAAGTAAACAACACGCGTCGATTTATAGAGGTTCAACCCACCTAGGGCCTAATCCTCTACCACCCCAGTATCTCCGGGATGGATTTCAAAAAGAAAAAAGGTTTTATTAATTACCACAATAATACACATCACCTTACAATACCTCTTTGGAGATTACCACAATCTCCCTTGAAGATTACCACAATCTTCTTGCAACGGCACCTTGTGAAGATCACCAAAATCTTCCGACTTGAAGAATACCAAATTCTTCAACACCTTAAAGAGTACCAAACTCTTCAACAAGAAGATTACCACAATCTTCTTACACCTAACACCTAAGATCACCCAAGTGTGTTCTTACCGCAAGAACACTCACAAGGATATCTTGTGTTGAATGATGAACCCAAATTCAAGATTACAACTCGATAATGAATTATACAAAACTTTGAGTGCAAGTGTAATCATGAATAAGCCTAGACCTCAAGATGTGAAAGTGAAAGACCTTAGGCTATTACAACAAGAATATTGAAATTGAAGACAAAAGTGTTTGCTTGAATGTATCTTGTTGTGTTGTAGTTTTCTCTCTTATTGTGTTACTTCAATTCTTCATCAATTTATAGAGAATGTCTTGAACTTGATAGGCTCCTCCTAGGAGATTGAAATCTGTAAAAAATTGCAAGACAATGGAAGAATATAGCTGTTAGAAATCAGTTCCACAATTTAAGGAAGAATGGTCTGCTGCACAACGGCTAGAAGTTTACTGTCAGAACAATAGGGCGACCGGTCGCGCTCTAATACAGAAAAGAAAAGAAGACAGCAAAAATACACATGTGGACCGGTCCGGGGGGATTGGACCGGTCACCATAGGGTTGGACCGGTCACCCTACCCTTGGATCGGTCACCCTGCTTTTTTTTTAGAGTTACAGAGTTTCTATAATTTTTCCAGGTACCGGTCGCCCTTTACACGACCGGTCGACCTCCAGGAAATTTTCAAACGTCTCGTTTCGTTTCAAAACTCAACTTTCGGACATGGGTTGCCCTATAGGCGGCCTAGGTTGAACACTGAGACGAAGTGTTGTCCAATTTTTATCGAAATAAACTTGAAAAAATACTCGAAAAATTAGTAAAAATATTTTAAATCATTTAGGAGTATTTGGAGAATATTTAAAAATATTGTTTTGGTGTAAAAACAAAATAATGATAAAAACATTTATCTAACAGTAATTGCTACAAGACGGATTGAATTCCTTGGAATTGAAATCGATGAATCTGGAATCATCCTACAAAACCATATTCTACAAAAGATACAAGGATTTCCAGATATGCTGAAAGACAAGAAACAACTTCAAAGTTTTCTCGGAGTTGTTAATTTTGCTGGAATGTTCATTAACAATCTGGCACATTATAGAAAGATGTTTAGCCCATTGCTCAGAAAAGATGCCATATTCAAATGGAAAGATGAACATCAACAAGGAATAAAGCAGCTTAAGGAAGTTTGCAAAAAGCTTCCAAAACTTGCAATTCCACAAGATGAAGATGAACTGGTTCTATATTATAGATGCCAGTGACTATTGGTGGGAAGCGATTCTTGCAAATCCACACCAATCGCGAAGTGCCATGTAGATATTGCAGCGGTCTTTTTACAGATAGTGAAGCAAACCGATGGCATATAAATGAGAAAGAATTCTTTGCGGTCAGAAAGGCTTTCAAAAAATGGCTTTCATTTTTGCTGGCTAAAAAGTTTACTTTAAAAATTGATAATTCAAGTGTCAAGACTTTTCTGAAAAATAAAATTGAATCAAAACCAGGAAAGACTAGACTACTTAGATGGCAAGCTGAATGCTAATATTATGATTGTGATATTGTTATTATAAAATCTCATGAAAATGTTCTTGCAGATCTTCTAACAAGATATGGAGGGAATTGGAGCTGATTCCATCCTCACAGCATCAAGACACCTCGGCAATCATCTTGATATGCTTCTCCGAGAGTTTGACACTCTGGCCATCAATGTTGATTTGGTCGGAATGTTGCAAAAGAATGATTGGGACAAAGTAACCGATCGCATACGAGCTTGTGTTTGATTTCATTCTCATTTGAGATTGGCATTTCAAGGGCCACTCCTCCAGGCCGCTAATAAGCAAAAGGAGCATTTAGAGTGCGGGGCTCCCCAACCCATAGCAGAGGATTCAAGTACATCTAGCACATGTCCTAAGCTGGCAGAAATATTGGCCCAAGGAAAAGATGATACTCTAGAGTCAAATCCCGAGTTATCATGCCAATCCAGCACGTCTGGGGTAAAGGATGAATAGATCAATCTTAGGCCTATGATGGGTAATTCTAAGATTGACACTAACGAGATTAAAGTGTCTTCTTCTTGGCAGGAATATCAAACAAATTGGGAGAAACTTATTTCAAGAGAATGGATACATTCAGAAAGAACGAAGATCGATATTTTTGGAAAATATCCAAGGGTATGGATGTTACGACACTCCAATCCACACGATTTCAAGAGGTGGTACAAATTTGGAGCCCTGGCTTCAATCTATACTACCTCCCCTACTTTCCCGAAGATAAAACTATTACCCAAATGGATCCAAGAAGCGTTATCGAGTCTTTGGTCCAACAATGAGAGCCTAAAACGCAGCGATATTTGGGCGTATTTCATTAGTGCGGCTCCATTTTTCGTGGGAATAGGCAATCATGAAGCCTTTCATTACATTCGGCTTCAAAGGCATTTAACGTGCTTCCAAAACAATCAAGGAAGCAAGTTCGGACGGTTACTCAGTTACGTCCTTTACTAAAGATCAAATCTCAACAAGGCGAGCATGGGGTTTATGGGTGCTGTCTTTACGAGAGGACAAAGTCAAGTTTCCGTTCAAGTTTTATCGAATTGGTGAATGGACCATTCTGTTAAATACCATGATAGCAAAAACTACAAGATTTGCGAGAAGACATTCGAGAAAAGAGAAGTTTTGTTTGGGAAAACAAGCGTCGGGGAGTAAAAAAACTTGTCAGAAATATTGCAATATGGCTCATATTGGCCACTGGGAAAATTGTGTTTGCCCAGAATGCCCAAATCAAAAGGAGCTAGAATTCGGCAAAGGATTCCGACCAACAATTGATCGGAGACATCCCGGAGATGGAGAAGAAAAGTCACAAAAACTGCCAAAGTATCCAATAATTCGGGGACCACCAAAAAAGTAGATTTCCCGACAGACTTAGTGGAGATATGTGACTCCGTACACGCGGAGACCCACTTTTCAAAAAGACAAAAAGTGGGGCAAAACAGGTGATAGAAAGATTCCTTCCAATCCATTAAAAGACGAAGGAAACAGGTTAGCAGGCTTTAGAGCCTTATCAGAATGCCTTGGATACTAGACATGAATGGGTCCCAAGCCATGTGAAGATGATAAAGCATCCACTACTCTCAGTAAGTGGGATATAGAATCCAAGAAGATAGATGCATCATTTACCTCTATATAAACAAGGTTTTCAGAAGGCTAAAGGCATTGATCAATATCCCTTAGTCTTCCAAAATAAAAATTCCTCTGTAAAAATAGTTGAGTGTTTAAATTTTCAGAGTGTTTTTTAATTTTTTATTTATGTGTAAACGAATGCAAGCCTCATATATGAGAGGTTAAACAAGTATTCTCCTCTCAAAAGGAGATTACTGATGTAATAAATTTTTCTTTAAGTTCTTAATAATAAAGACTTTTGTTCAACATGTGTTCGTAATGTTTTATTAGTCTATCCCTTTGAAGAATTATCTTTACGCTGGGTAGGAAACAAACCAAGGTAAATTTTGTCTTTGGCCGTTCTTTGAAGGAATCGATTAACTTGTAGACCATCTTCCCCGAGGTTGGACGGAGACGTCTATCAAACGGTCTAGGGGCAGTGATTTATCGACTGGTGGCTTTGCAAACCATCTCACCCGGTGCGGTTTTTCGGTCAAAGAGAGGTATGAATTTTAAGGGATTTATTAATCGAATGGAAGCATGTTGGGCACGATATGATCGTAATGGACTATTTCCATTTTCACCTATAAACTATAGTTTGGAAATCGATAACATATTATTATGAGATCTTTTAAGTATGTCCTATTAAGTTTATCGGTGGAAACTTTGACATGATCCACTTAAAACCTCGAATAAACTGAATCTAAGTAAATGTAACAATATCATGAATGAAACAGGATGACAAGAAAATGAGGGTGCTCATACTTTGTGATATCCGGGAACGAATTTGATCATGTTTCCTTAGTTGTTATAAAGGGTATATTGGGAACTTCAATGAATAATTGATTCCTTTTAATAAGGAAGTCAAAGTTTAATGTGAAACCTCAAAAGAGGCCATTCATGATTTTACCCCATTCGTCCGGCCCGTTTATTAATTTTTAAACAATTTACTATATATATGTATTTTATGATTTTCTTTTCTAGAACTGTATTACATTTTAGTAGTATTTTTTTAGAATATAGATATATAAATTCAATACCTTTTAAAGATAAAATGTATCTAATTCGTATAGACCCGGGTTCAATTCGCAGTTGGTGCATTCTTAGCTCCAATTTGCTAATTTTTATTCGAACTTATTCAAAAAGATAAAATGGATCTAACAGATTTACCCACCAAGTCGGGTCTAGGGTGAGTTTCAGTTTGGGTCTTTAAATAGGGAAAATCGCAAAAATGGTCCTATATGGTTTGGGTCGATGTAAAATTGGTACTCTCCAGTTACCTTTTTGCAAAATTGGTTATGTATGCATGATTTTGTCTCAACTTAAGGACATTTGCACCAAATTTTGAATTTTTCCACCAATTAAGTCTTAATTAGATTGAGTTAGCAAGATTAGTCACCCTCCTGCCAATTACATGGACCGAGAAAATTGCAAAACTAATTTTGTATATTTGGGGGTTGCAAAAAAGGTCTTTTCCGATTTTATATTTGCAAAATTAGTCTTATATGTATTAAAATGTCCTTAAATTGAAAATATTGTTATAAAAGACTTGAAAAAGTTAGCGGGAAATAACTATTTTAATAAAATAATGTAAAGTAAACTAATAAATCATTTCAAAATAATTAAGATAATAGTAATAAATTATTTAATAACTAAATTTTAAGAAACAAAATTATAAAAATATAATCATTTAAAGTAATCCATTGTGTTTTCCAAAAAATAATTAATTATTCCTAATTAACAAGCTTTTAACTATTGTCTCCTTGAACGTCTACATGAATTTAAACAAAAAAAAATTAAAAATAAAAATAACAGGATTGTGAGAAAACTTTGGCAAGTAATTGTTTTAACAAATTAACTAAACCTTAGTTTTAAAAAAATAATTAAAAGTATTCATTTAAATAATTAAGCAATAGTAATGAATTATTTAATAATTAAATTTTTAAGAAACTAAATTACAAAAATAATATGGTAATCATCTCCACTAACCCATTATTCTTTTTGCACACTAATAACTAGTTTTTTACCCGTGCGATGTACGGGGTATATATATGTATATATATGTGAGACATCTGTTTTATACTGTTATATGTATATTTTTCTAATAGTTATATGAATTCTATATTTATGTATCATGCATTTAGGGATGTCAACATCCTCGAACTATCCCCGTTGGTAACCGAATAGAATTGAACGGGGAATCCCTAGCTAGTTGAGGGATGGGAGCGGGGATGAAGATTTCTCGTCTCTCTAGAACCAGAGATGATATATAGATGATATTTGTATCCCCCTCCCCCTTTCCATTCCGATTAGTTAAATGGAAATTGTCTGTTCCATCCTAATTATCTGAACATGTATATTGTATTTATCTATTATTGATATTAATATTATTAAATGAATTAAACAAAAACCATATTTTATATTTAGCAACACAATTTTAAAGGGTTAAATATTCAAAAAAAAAATTATTTTTTCTATATACGCATATATCAAATAATTATCAAATAGACGAATTCATATCTAATCCCCAATGTACAAATTTGAAACTTGAATATCAAAATATGATGATAAATAGAAAAATAATTTGTATTAAAATAAAAGTACATAAATATATACAAAATACTTTTCTATATATAAAATACTATTATCAATATAATTTCATATTAAATAAATCTTAATCTTCTTCTTACGTAAATATATATAATATTGTGTATGGATATATGTGATATATAAAATTTGGATAGATATTTTGAGATATTTTCTTTATTCGAAATAAGTATTTTTAATTAAATTTAATTATTTTAAATATAAATATAATTATTAAAAAATGCTAAGCTCAAATAACAACTATATAAATATCATAATTAGCCAAATATATGAATATACAAACGATATATAATAACTCTAATGCATAATATTTAAAGCCCATTATAAATTATAAAATAATGAGTAAATATTTCTTATTTTTATATTTATTATATATTTATTTTATATATTCAATATGAGTGTCAAAATGAAGATCGTAAAAAATTGATTAATTTGATATATTATATATAAAAATTGGATCAAAAATAAAAAAGTTATTAATTTTTTTAAAAAAATACAATAATCAATGTAGTACACATATTTGAAAAATTAATTTTAAATAATTATATTTTTCATATCATTTTAAAAAGTGATTATTTAAAAAAAGTTGACTACGAAAAATAATGAAATACCAAATATTTTTCATGAACTACTATTTATAGCACAAAAATGGGCGGAAAAATCTTCCCATAGTATTTTCAGAAGTGATTGTTATTATATATATATATATATATATATATATATATATATATATAGGGAGGGGGTTATATGAGACTACCTCATAGGGTGAGTCCATAGGGACCAATCCTAGCCACATATCTAGATTTTCTAATGGCTGTGATTTTAGAGCTAAAATTACAAATTAAATGCTGGAAAATAGAGGGAGGGGTAAATTAGTAATCCTACAAAATTACCCAATATTCATGGGATTCTGTTCACATTATGATCACACAATCTCTCCAAATCTCACATTAAATTCAACGTGAACAAATTTCATCCTCCTTCTTCTTCGAACGATCTTCATGAGAGAACAAGAACCACTCACCTTTGCTTGTATAGAACACATGCAATCCTTCCAAATCTCATAGCAAATCAACGTGAACAATCATCCATCTTCTTCTCCAACGCACTACTGTGAGAAATCATTCATCCTTCTTCTTCAACGCACTATTGTGTGAAAAAAGTTGCGCACAATTCGCCAGAGTTGCTAGAGCTCGACTTCAGTTCGAAGTCTGCTTATGAAGAGGTAATTTGTTGCTTGTGTAGATGTGTCATGGTGCTTTTATATACCATTAACTACATAAGCAAGTCATAAGCAACAAACTCATACTACATAAGTGATGAGGGTCCATTTAGGTTGACCTCATGGGCCGAACTGAAGAAGTCCTGCTAATGGGCCGAACTGAAGAGCTGATGAGCTCTGCTAATAGGATGAGCTCTGCTAATGGCCGACCTGAAGAGCTGATGACCTCTGCTAATAGGATGAGCTGATGAGCTCTGTTAATGGCCGACCTGAAGAGCTGATGAGAAGAGCTGATGACCTATGCTAATAGGAAGAGTTGATGAGCTCTGCTAATAGGATGATCTGATGAGCTCTGTTAATGGCCGACCTGAAGAGCTGATGAGAAGAGCTGATGAGCTCTGCTAATAGGAAGAGCCGAAAGGCTGATGAGCTCGCTAATAGGAAGAACTGATGAGCTCTGCTAATAGGATGAGCTGATGAGCTCTGCAAATGGCCGACCTATTGAGCTGATGAGCTCTGCTAATGGTCTCTGCTAATGGATTGAGCTGTAGAGCTTTGGGCTGAGTTATTATACTTCAAGTGTATGACTGATCTGCTGAGCTCTAAAAGATCGACTTTGGAAAGTCATGAGGTAGGAGGCCGATCTGGTAGAACTCGGTTCGGCCGGGGAGTAGGGGGCTCGAGTGCGCTTTGAGAGATCTCGAGGACAAAGCATTAATACGTTGGTCCGATGTGCCTCAGGTCAGTTCGGAGTTGAGGTCTTAAGGACATAAATTAGGGTTTTGGGAGATCTGATCCTAATCTAATGATGACTCTGACACCAAATCATAACAGAATCCTGGGTTTCACGGAAACCCTAATCCTAGCTAAGGTATAAAAGGCCCAAGCCCAGGTTCATTCTAACCTAATCTTATTTTACTGTTACATTGCTCTTTCTCTCTCTTGTCTTTTGCTTCTCTTCCAAGTCACTGACTTAAGCATCGGAGAGGGTACGCCGGAGCCCCCCTCCGGCCCCCTTTGTTCAGGTTTCGCGGAGGAGTTCGGCTTGGGAGTTGATCAGCGAGAGGAGGACTTTTTTGGGAGCAACCAATTGGCGCCGTCTGTGGGAAAATTGAGCAGAGACGTGATATTCGAGTTTTGGCTATGGAGGATGTTAGGAGAAACTTAGAAGATGATCTGAACCATACGCCATTGGGAGATACTCCGGGCGTAGTCATGCAGGAAGATGTCAAACCTCCACCTCCACCACCCCCAGTGGACGGCGGAGGGCAGCGAGTGCCGAGGACTGAAACAGATGGACAAACACCTATGTCCGGCAGAAGTGTGGATTTGGGCCCTATGTTTTTTGAGCAGTTGGGTGGTTTTATCACTAGGGCCATCGAGCAAACGGTGGAAAGGAGGCTGAGGGAGATGCTCCCACCACCAACTCCCCCGGTGGTCCTTCCACCAACGGCCTCGCCACCATCGATGGTCCCCACCGGGGTTCCCCTCCCGTGGTTCCTCAGCTTAGAGGTCCTCCTGAGGTCGGTGATCGAGGTCGGTGGAATATCGCGGCGGAGGAAGTGCACTCCTCAAGGACGGAGCATGCTTTGATAGAGGACCAGGACTGGTCGGAGCGGATGGATGACCTCTATCGTGAAGTGAGGGATATTCGTAGAAGGGTCGCGGGAGCACCTGGAGCGGCTTCGGTCCAAGTCCGAAGGGGAACTCCTTTCTCGGAAGAGGTGATGGCGGATGAGCTCCCAGCCTCCTACAGAGCTTTGAGTTTCGAGTATGATGGTACCACTGACCCGTGGGATCATCTTTGTCGTTTTGAAAATCTTTGCTTTGCTACACAGATTCACGGATGGCATGATGTGTAGAGTCTTTCCTACTACTGCGCGAAAGTCACTCAAGAATGGTTTAGCCAACTTGCCCCAGGCTCAATCAGAAATTTCGATGACTTCAGTTCGGCGTTCCTTAATCGATTCACGAGTTGCCGCAAGTACCAAAAGGTGCCCCTCACTGTTGACATTAGCGAGGAGGGGAGGGACTTCGGAGCTATATCCAGAGGTTTACCGCGGCTAAGTTGGAGGTGCCTTCGGCTAGTCCGGAGATTTTAGCTAATGCCCTAGCTCAGGGCTTGAGAGATGGGGAATTTTTCGAATCTTTGGTCATAGAGCCAGCTAAGACCTTTGATGAGCTGTTAGCTCGGGCGGAGAGGTACATTAACTTGGAGGAGGCAAGGAAAATGAAGCGGGAAGAAACGGAGAAGAGGAGAGAAAGGAAGGAAGATCGGGAGGATAAGGCACTGCTGAAGAAGCTGAGCGAGGCGATGGGTGGACGATCGAGGTACGAGAGATACACACCATTGGCCCTACCTCAAGCCGAGGTACTCATAGCTATTGAAGGGCATCCCGACCTGAGGTGGCCAAAGGCACATGCAGAAGCACCAACGAAAGCAAAGTGCAAGGAATATTGCAGGTTCCACAATGAGTACGGGCATACAACGGAGCGGTCTACGCACCTTAGGGATGAGATCGAGAGGTTAATCCAAGCGGGGCACTTGCAGGAATTTGTTTACATGGATAGGTGGAAGGAGAAGCGGGCAGAGAAGAAGGATGATCTGCCCCCACCTCCACCTCGGCGGGCGGTGATCCAAATGATAGTCGGACCATTAGAGGGGGATTCAAGGAGAGCTCGGAAAATCTATATCCGAGCAGCAGCTCCAGATCGGGTGCAAGAGCAGATGAAGGTGGAGCAGGTCGGACCAGGGCCAAATTTCCAGTTCGGACCCAGTGATAGCAAGGGTGTCGTAACTCCCCATAGCGATGCTCTTGTGATTACAACCACAATTTCTAACTATGATGTTCAATGAGTATTTGTTGATACGGGGAGTTCGGCGGATATCCTATTCTATGAGTGCTACAGGAAGATGGACCTCCAGGTCGGCTTAGAGTCAGTGGATACAGCGTTGGTGGGATTTGCGGGAGGAACCATCCAACCCATAGGTATGATCACTTTACCTGTCTCTCTAGGTAAGGAACCTAGATGTAAAACGAGAATGATAAGGTTTTTAGTAGTTGATGCACCCTCTTCGTATAATGCAATGTTGGGTAGGCCATCGTTAAATACTTTCCAGGTTGTGGTTTCTGTATATCATTTGAAAATGAAATTCCCGGTAGGAGCAGAGGTCGGTGAGGTCGATGGGGATTAATATATGTCAAGGAAATTGTATATAGAGAGCATTCAGAAAGTTGAGAGGGGGAGTTTTTTTATGATGATAAAAATAAAGATAAGATTATTAAGCTGGAAGATGAGCCAGTTGAGCATGTGCAATCAAAGGATGAACTCATGTCTGTAGAGATAGTACTGGGGGACCCTGATAAGGTCACTGAGGTCAGGAAAGGTTTATCAGATGAGCTGGAAGAGTTAAATGGGCAATAACTCCCGCGGGCGTGGAATAACAATGATTTAAAGAAATATTACTCGTAGGATTAAAGATATCTAATGTAATGAAAATCTTTTTTGGCGATTTGAATGAAATTGATCTACTTCCCAAAATTATGTGTTCAGAAATAAGTTCGGAAGAAAATTGACAAGTATTTGGAGCTCAGATCGAGCTAGACTCCAAATACTTGGGTCCACGAGGCCAATGCAAGGAGCTCGGCTCGAGCCAGCTACCTTTGAAGAAATTGACAAGTATTTGGAGCTCAGCTCGAGCTAGACTCCAAATACATGGGGCCAAGAGGCCAATGCAAGGAGCTTGGCTCGAGCCAGTTTCCTTTGAAGAAAATTGACAAGTATTTGGAGCTGAGCTCGAGCTAGACTCCAAATAATTGGGGCCACGAGGCCAATGCAAGGAGCTCGGCTCGAGCCAGCTACCTTTGAAGAAATTGACAAGTATTTGGAGCTCAGCTCGAGCTAGACTCCAAATACTTGGGGCCACGAGGCCAATGCAAGAAGCTCGGCTCAAGCCTACCTTTGAAGAACTTGACAAGTATTTGGAGCTCACTCAAGCTAGACTCAAATACTGGGGCCACGAGGCCAATGCAAGGAGCTGGGCTCGAGCGTTTCCTTTGAAGAAAATTGACAAGTATTTGGAGCTCGGCTCGAGCTAGACTCCAAATACTTGGGGCCACGAGGCCAATGCAAGGAGTTCGGCTCGAGCAGCCTACCTTTGAAGAAATTTACAAGTATTTGGAGCTCACTCGAGCTAGACTCCAAATACTTGGGGCCACGAGGCCAATGCAAGGAGCTAGGCTCGAGCCAGTTTCATTCGAAAAAAAAAAGACAAGCGGTAGAGCTGTGGAGGATTTGCTTGATACACTCACGAACTAATTGAATGATGGAAGACCCTCCGCGGATAGTAGAAAATCCCGACGTCCGATCTCAATACATTTAGTTCGAGCCTTATCCACATTAGTGGTACATGGCATAGATCTGGGAATTTGAAGACAAAACCCTAGAGGCAATCCATTCGGCATGAAGAAACTATATCGAAATATCCTTCCATCCATAGTTGGGGGAGTAATTGATGAGGGTCCATTTAGGTTGACCTCATGGGCGAATCAAGAAGCCCGCTAATGGGCGGCCGAATCAAGAGGCGATGAGCTCTGCTAATAGGAAGAGCCGATGAGCTCGCTAATAGGATGAGTGATGAGCTCGCTAATGGCCGACCTAATGAGCCGATGAGCTGCTAATAGGATTTAGCCGATGAGCTCGCTAATGGCCGACTGAAGAGCGATGAGAAGAGGCGATGAGCTCTGCTAATAGGAAGAGCTGATGAGCTCTGCTAATAGGAAGAGCTGATGAGCTCTGCTAATAGGATGAGCTGATGAGCTCTGTTAATGGCCGACCTGAAGAGCTGATGAGAAGAGCTGATGAGCTCTGCTAATAGGAAGAGCCGAAAGGCTGATGAGCTCTGCTAATGGCCGACCTGAAGAGCTGATGAGCTCTGCTAATAGGATGAGCTGATGAGCTCTGCTAATGGCCGACCTAATGAGCTGATGAGCTCTGCTAATGGTCTCTGCTAATGGATTGAGTTGTAGAGCTTTGGTCGAGCTATTATACTTCAAGTGTATGGTGATCTGCCGAGCTCTAAAGGATCGACTTTGGAAAGTCATGAGGTAGGAGGCCGATCGGTAGAACTCGGTTCGGCCACGGGGAGTAAGGGGGCTCGAGTGCCTTTGAGAGATCTCAAGGGACAAAGCATTAATCGTTGGTCCGATGTGCCGAGGTCGGTTCGGGGCGAGGAGTCGAGGGGCGTAAATTAGGGTTTTGGGAGATTCGATCCTAATCTAATGATGACTCTTACACCAAATCGTAACGGAATCCCGGGTTTCACGGAAACCCTAATCCTAGCTAAGGTATAAAAGGCCCAAGCCCAGGTTCATTCTAACCTAATCTCATTTTACTGTTACATTGCTCTTTCTCTCTCTTGCCTTTTGCTCCTCTTCCAAGTCACTGACTTAAGCATCGGAGAGGGTACGCCGGAGCCCCCCTCCGGCCCCTTTGTGCAGGTTTCGCGGAGTTCGGCTTGGGAGTTGATCGGCGAGAGGAGGACTTTTTTGGGAGCAACCAATAAGAAACAATCCTATACTACATAAGCAACAAATATACACTACGTATGCAACACGAACACATTAATCACATAAGCAAGTCATAGCAACAAACTCATATTACAAAAGCAACAAGTCTATACTACATAAGCAACGAATATACACTACGTATGCACCGCGGATACATTAACTACATAAGCAAGTCATAAGCAACAAACTCCAGGGGCGTAGCTAGGGGGACTCCCCGGCCCCCCGTGCACCCTAATTTTTTTTTGTCCCGTTTTTTCTGTGGAAAAAAAATGAAAAACAAATTATATGTGATGTTTTAAGGGAAAAAATAGTTGAGCTGGGGGGAAAAAAATTTGAGCTAGGGGTAACAATGTCGTCTTTGGCTACGCCACGACAAACTCATACTACATAAGCAACAAGTCTATATTACATAAGCAACAAATATACACTACGTATGCACCACGAATACATTAACTACATAAGCAAGTCATAAGCAACAAACACATACTACATAAACGATAAGTCTATACTACATAAGCAACGAATATACACTACACATACATCACAGATACATTAACTACATAAGCAAGTCATAAGCAACAACCCTGTACTACATAAGCAACAGAGAAATTTGAAACTAAAACGCTGGAGAGAGAGTGTGCGTGAAGAGTGGATGAAATCGCGTGAAAGAGGGAATGAAATCTCAATAATGATTCTATAATGAAAAATGACCACCCTACTTCTTAGTTCTTTGAAAAAAAAAAAAATAAACATAAAACCCCTAAAAATTTGGACCACCCAAAATTGTTAATCTATGGTTAGAATGTGTCCTCATGGACTCACCCCAAATAGGAGGACCTATTTGATCCATATATATCATATATATATATATATATATATATATATATATATATATATATATAGGGATAGGATCTCATGTGGCGACTTCTTACCATGTGGCGGTGTGTGACAGATCCCATCCATCCATCTTATTCAATCAATGGTTCAGATTAGGCCTAAAAATACACCATTTTTCATTTATTTTATGTGTAAAAAGGGCAAATCGGTAACTATCAAAATGGTTTAAAAATAATACCATAATTAGTTTCCTAAAATCAAGGGATATATTCAATGTCAGTTTCCATAACAGATACGCCTAATAATAAGGAAAAAAACGGATTCTCACTCTTCATTCACGCAATAATTTGGTGTACAAATGTTTATAATATTGTGCTCTCGATGCATTATTTCGTGTGTAGATATGCATATTTTGGTGCTAATCAGTAACTATCAAAATGGTGTAAAAATAATACCATATTTACTTTCCTAAAATCAAGGGATATATTCAATATCAGATTTCCATAACAGATACGCCTAATAATGAGAAAAAAAATGGATTCTCACTCTTCATTGACGCAATATTTTGGTGTACAAATATTTATAATATTATGCTCTCGACGGATTATTTTGTGTATAGATATGCATATTTTGGTGCTAATCGGTAACTATCAAAATGGTGTAAAAATAATACCATATTACTTTCCTAAAATCAAGGGATATATTAAATATCAGATTTCCATAACAGATACGCCTAATAATGAGGAAAAAAACGGATTCTCATTCTTCATTGACGCAATATTTTGGTGTATAAATATTTATAATATTGTGCTCTTGATGCATTATTTCGTGTATAGATATGCATATTTTGGTGCTAATATAACATGAAATATGGCGTGTTTGGATGTTTATTTCAGACTAAACACTGGTACTTAAGTTGGTATAAAAATATTGACAATATTGTATATTGGAAGCATATTTTGGTGTATACATATGCAGACTTCAGTGCTTTATAACCATAAAAATATAGTATAAATATAATTCCATTACGATATCCTGAAATTATATTTTGGTATATACTTGTCCAATATTTGGTGATAATATAAGTATTCAGTAGTGTATTGTTAGATGTTTAATTGAGAATATTGTATACTAATATTGACAATATTGTATATTTTGAAAATTATTTTGTGTATACATTTGGTGATTTGGTGTACAAATATGCGATTTTTCAACATTATGTGTTGCTGATAACACCCACTTGCTTGCAAATATCGAGAGAATAGATCCAACTGAAAAACACATAAAATAAAATTGCCAAAAAAAAACGATGTTAACATCAAACAAGTCAACCAAAAAAAAGAAAAAGGATGCAGCGTATCGCATAGAAACTAATTGTATACCAACAATTGCCTAACTGTATACCATTTTATCGCTAAGTTTTCATCAATTCGTATCCACAATTAAAATAAAAACAACTGAACTAATTGTATACCAACTATTTACTAAATGTATACCAACTTATAGCTAAGTTTTCATCAATTTATTTCCACAGGTACAACAAAACAAAATGGGCCAAAAAAAAATATAAGCTACAATTTTCTCAGTTTGGGCACGAATCTTCTCCTCAGTTTGGACATCGAGGCTTTCAAAGCAGATTTTGTGGTCTTTGACCTCTGGGCTCTGATTACCATCACTCGTACCCTCGCTCGGCCCTAGGGATGCAGGTCTCTTACTATTTCCTCGTGCCATTTAACCTGGAAGTGAGAAACATCTATGAAACATTACACTGTGCATGAACTATACTAATTCTGTGATGTAGCAAGAGAATACAACATCTAAACTAATTGTGCACTGATTGTACTCTAACTATATACGAAACTAATATTATTTAAACATCAATTGTATATGCATTAAATACAAATTACCACGCATAAAAACACCGAAATCTATTTATTTATATACGAAATGTAGAAAAACATATATCATTCTAGTGGTAATTTACACCAAAAACATAACAGGATGGTTTCACCAAATGAAAGCACAAAAAGAAAAATCTAATTTGGTGGAAGGGTTATACCAAAAGTACTAAAAAATATATCATACTTGCGTAAATTTATACCAAATAAAAAGGGGATGATTTCCCCCATCAAGGACGAAAACCTAATTTCAATAACATAAATTTTGCACAAAAATACTTACCAAGAGCATACTGCTTGAATACCCTAGCCATCATCGCAATCAGAACCCTCTGAAACAGATCAATTCGTAGAACTGCCAAATCCTCAGCCCACCAATCAACAATGGGCTTCAAATTGGGCCCCGTGGACGAAACCAAGTCATTTAGCCCACTATTGGCCCTCATCGGTGCAGCAAACTAACTATCCTTACAGGCCACGAACGCGATTGTATCTATACATCGGCTCACCAATTTCACTTTCTCTGCAGTGGGAAGAAGGTTTTCGGAAGAATGCAAAATCGAAACTGCACCGGCTAGACTTTTTAGTGCCACTTCATTAATGTACGCCTCGGTTCATCCGACTAGGTTTCCAACGGCGTAGTCCTCCGTCATTTCGAGATGCTCGGTGGCGCATCTTAGCATGGCAATGTTTTCTGTTGTTATTTCGAAGTGGAGAGGAAAGAAAGGAAAAGATGGGTTTTGATATTTTATGAAAACTGATATTGCAAATAAGATGGAATAGATTGAATGAAATCCCAAAAAAAAGGGGTTATGGTGGGGTTACCAAAAATGGATGGATTGTTATGTGTATAAAATGCCTATTATGCCCTTAAATGGGCTGGATTGAACATAAAATAAAAAATAAAAAATCGAAAAAACATGGGCCTTAAGATTAAACAAGATTGTGGCTTAGATTTGTCCACACTGCCACATGATAAGACCCTTGTCACATATGATCCAATACCTATATATATATATATATATATATATATATATATATATAGGAATTGGTTCAAATGAGACCAATCCCTTTAGGTTAGTCCATAAGAACACTTATGGACTCTTGATTTAATATTTTGGATGATGTAGATCATTTTAGTTAATTTAGGCATATAAGGGTATAATTGTATTTTTATATTTAATTAATTATGTTAATTAGATGGTTATTAGTTATTTTTAAGGAAACATAATCCTACCTTTTCAGTTACCCGATTTTTAGGGAGGAAAAATCATCAACTTCAAGCGTTTTTTTTTAAAATTGATACTTCTTTCCGCCATCTTTACGAACAGTCGTTTTATTGTATACTTAGTTCAGTAGACTTGTATACTTAGTCATGTTTTATTGTATATTTAGTTTAGTGGATTTGTATACTTGGTTCAGTGGAATCGTATTCTTAGTTATATAAGTAGTTTAGTAAGTAGTTTAGTGAATTTGTATACTTAGTTATGTGGATTTGTATACTTAGTTCAATGGAATCGTATACTTAGTTATATAAGTAATTCAGTGTAATTGTATACTTAGTTAAATGTTTCTGTATACTTAGTATTATTTTAATGTATAGTTAGTTCAATGTAACTGTATACTTAGTTAAATGTTTATGTATACTTAGTAAAGTTTTAATGTACATGTAGTTTAGTGTAATTGTATACTTAGTTAATTGTTTATGTATACTTAGTAATATTTTAATGTATAGTTAGTTTAGTGTAATTGTATACTTTTCATTAATTGTTGCCCGATTTTGTTGCCATATTTGAATAATTTGCAGGTTCGAATGGGAAGGAGAGAAAGGAAAGGTAAATCGCTTGATTATGGGGACGTGATCAATACAAAATCACGTCCCTAATTTTTAGGAAGCAGTTACTATATTTAATTTTCTGGATTCCTATTTTATCCCTTTTGTTGTATACTTACTTATGAAATGTTGTATATATTGTATTATATCTTGGCCATTGATTTACTATTTGGATGGTGTAGATTTAGTCTTATGGACTAACCTAGAAGGGTGGTCTCACAGGATCCCCTCCCTATATATATATATATATATATAGGGATTGGTTCAAATGAGACCAATCCCTTTAGGTTAGTTCATAATAACACTTATGGACTCTTGATTTAATATTTTGGATGATGTAGATCATTTTAGTTAATTTAGGCATATAAGGGTATAATTGTATTTTTATATTTAATTAATTATGTTAATTAGATGGTTATTAGTTATTTTTAAGGAAACATAATCCTACCTTTTCGATTACTCCGATTTTTAGGGAGGAAAAATCATCAAGCTGCAAGCGTTTTTTTTTAAAATTGATACTTTTTCCGCCATCTTCGAACAATCGTTTTATTGTATACTTAGTTCATAGACTTGTATACTTAGTCATGTTTTATTGTATATTTAGTTTAGTGGATTTGTATACTTGGTTCAGTGGAATCGTATTCTTAGTTATATAAGTAGTTTAGTAAGTAGTTTAGTAAGTAGTTTAGTGAATTTGTATACTTAGTTATGTGGATTTGTATACTTAGTTCAATGGAATTGTATACTTAGTTATATAAGTAATTCAGTGTAATTGTATACTTAGTTAAATGTTTCGTATACTTAGTATTATTTTAATGTATAGTTAGTTCAATGTAACTGTATACTTAGTTAAATGTTTATGTATACTTAGTAAAGTTTTAATGTTCAGGTAGTTTAGTGTAATTGTATACTTAGTTAATTGTTTATGTATACTTAGTAATATTTTAATGTATAGTTAGTTTAGTGTAATTGTATACTTTTTATTAATTGTTGCCCGATTTTGTTGCCATATTTGAATAATTTGCAGGTTTGAATGGGAAGGGAGAGAAAGGAAAGGTAAATCGCTTGATTATGGGGACGTGATCAATACAAAATCACGTCCCTAATTTTTAGGAAGCAGTTACTATATTTAATTTTCTGGATTCCTATTTTATCCCTTTTGTTGTATACTTACTTATGAAATGTTGTATATATTGTATTATATCTTGGCCATTGATTTACTATTTGGATGGTGTAGATTTAGTCTTATGGACTAAACAGAAGGGTGGTCTCACGGGATCCCTCTATATATATATATATATATATATATATATAGGGATTGGTTCAAATGAGACCAATCCCTTTAGGTTAGTTCATAAGAACACTTATGGACTCTTGATTTAATATTTTGGATGATGTAGATCATTTTAGTTAATTTAGGCATATAAGGGTATAATTGTATTTTTATATTTAATTAATTATGTTAATTAGATGGTTATTAGTTATTTTTAAGGAAACATAATCCTACCTTTTCAGTTACCCGATTTTTAGGGAGGAAAAATCATCAACTTCAAGCGTTTTTTTTTAAAATTGATACTTCTTTCCGCCATCTTTACGAACAGTCGTTTTATTGTATACTTAGTTCAGTAAACTTGTATACTTAGTCATGTTTTATTGTATATTTAGTTTAGTGGATTTGTATACTTGGTTCAGTGGAATCGTATTCTTAGTTATATAAGTAGTTTAGTAAGTAGTTTAGTAAGTAGTTTAGTGAATTTGTATACTTAGTTATGTGGATTTGTATACTTAGTTCAATGGAATTGTATACTTAGTTATATAAGTAATTCAGTGTAATTGTATACTTAGTTAAATGTTTCTGTATACTTAGTATTATTTTAATGTATAGTTAGTTCAATGTAACTGTATACTTAGTTAAATGTTTATGTATACTTAGTAAAGTTTTAATGTTCAGGTAGTTTAGTGTAATTGTATACTTAGTTAATTGTTTATGTATACTTAGTAATATTTTAATGTATAGTTAGTTTAGTGTAATTGTATACTTTTAATTAATTGTTGCCCGATTTTGTTGCCATATTTGAATAATTAGCAGGTTCGAATGGGAAGGGAGAGAAAGGAAAGGTAAATCGCTTGGTTATGGGGACGTGATCAATACAAAATCACGTCCCCTAATTTTTAGGAAAGCAGATTACTATATTTAATTTTTACGGATTCCTATTTTATCCCTTTTTGTTGTATACTTACTTATGAAATGTTGTATATATTGTATTATATCTTGGCCATTGATTTACTATTTGGATGGTGTAGATTTAGTCTTATGGACTAACCTAGAAGGGTGGTCTCACAGATCCTCCTATATATATATATAGGGATTGGTTCAAATGAGACCAATCCCTTTAGGTTAGTTCATAAGAACACTTATGGACTCTTGATTTAATATTTTGGATGATGTAGATCATTTTAGTTAATTTAGGCATATAAGGGTATAATTGTATTTTTATATTTAATTAATTATGTTAATTAGATGGTTATTAGTTATTTTTAAGGAAACATAATCCTACCTTTTCAGTTACCCGATTTTTAGGGAGGAAAAATCATCAACTGCAAGCGTTTTTTTTTTAAAATTGATACTTCTTTCCGCCATCTTTACGAACAGTCGTTTTATTGTATACTTAGTTCAGTAGACTTGTATACTTAGTCATGTTTTATTGTATATTTAGTTTAGTGGATTTGTATACTTGGTTCAGTGGAATCGTATTCTTAGTTATATGAGTAGTTTAGTAAGTAGTTTAGTGAATTTGTATACTTAGTTATGTGGATTTGTATACTTAGTTCAATGGAATTGTATACTTAGTTATATAAGTAATTCAGTGTAATTGTATACTTAGTTAAATGTTTCTGTATACTTAGTATTATTTTAATGTATAGTTAGTTCAATGTAACTGTATACTTAGTTAAATGTTTATGTATACTTAGTAAAGTTTTAATGTACAGGTAGTTTAGTGTAATTGTATACTTAGTTAATTGTTTATGTATACTTAGTAATATTTTAATGTATAGTTAGTTTAGTGTAATTGTATACTTTTCATTAATTGTTGCCCGATTTTGTTGCCATATTTGAATAATTTGCAGGTTCGAATGGGAAGGGAGAGAAAGGAAAGGTAAATCGCTTGATTATGGGGACGTGATCAATACAAAATCACGTCCCTAATTTTTAGGAAGCAGTTACTATATTTAATTTTCTGGATTCCTATTTTATCCCTTTTGTTGTATACTTACTTATGAAATGTTGTATATATTGTATTATATCTTGGCCATTGATTTACTATTTGGATGGTGTAGATTTAGTCTTATGGACTAACCTAGAAGGGTGGTATGGTCTCACAGGATCCCTATATATATATATATATATATATATATATATATATATATATATATATATATATTAACCCCGCGTTAACAAGCATTAACCTACCTACTTCTACTTGAACACCTACATGGTTTCTTTAAACGGAGGGATTGATGGAAAATTAAGGGAAATATTATTTCATATTTGAGATTATTTGAAAATTAAAATGGAGAGGATAGGTCCATGCTTGTTAATTAGGGATTATATTCAGAAATTAAATTCCATTAATATAAAAATGTTATTTAAAATCAAAGGGATGTTTTAAATATAAAATGGACTTTTTCAGTAATATTTTTCCATTATCCCTTTTGAAAAAATAAATCATGGACACGTTCATGTAGGAGAAGATATGTCAGAGTACTTGTGAACTAGGGATTAATTAATCAATGTTCAGAATTTTTTTAATTTAAATTATTATTTTATTTTCTATAATTTAGTTTCTTAAAATATATAAATAATTAAATAATTTATTACTATTACTTTAATTATTTAAATGATTTATTAATTAAATTATTTTATTTTATTAAAAATTAAGATCTACTTATTTTATTAAAATTATTATTTCCCCAAAAATTTTCAAGCTTTGATAAGAATGTTCTCAATTTAAGGACAATTTAATGCATATATGATTAGTTTTGCAAAAATCAAATTAGAAACAAGCTTTTCGCAACACTCCAAATATACAGGACCGAGTTTTGCAATTTTTCCGATCCACATTTGGCAAGGGGATGATTAATTTTGCTAACTCAACTTATATAAGACTTAATTCGCCAGAAATCTCAAAATTGGTTGTGAATTGTCCTTAAATTGAGAAAAAATCATACACACAGGACCAATTTTGCAAAAAGGTAATCGGAGAGGACCAATTTTACAACAACCCAAACATAAAGGACCATTTTGCTATTTTTCCATTTAAATATTTTACAAATCTCAAATCTAGACTAATCCAATCCGAATTTCATCCATTAATGTAATTTCTCCCTGCCCCTTACTTCCTTTTCTCTTTATTCAATTTTGAACCTAGGATCATAATGATAGCATTTCATGGGACATTTTCACCTAAATTCAACACCCAAGTGAGTTCATAAGATATGCAAGTCAAAAGATTACAATATAGCTATAGCACTTGCACATTCCATATGTCAATGAAATATTTTTCTCTTTAGAGAATTAGCAAAGTGTGATAAATATGACTAAAGTTCCTATTATAACTATCATATGAACTTTGTAGCTACCTAGTCCTCCATATCATTAGATATTTGACTTCTTCATATGTATTGTGTGATAGATATTCTTGAAAGTTTCATACACCTCTATCTTTTCTGCTCTTTGGGGGTGCAATAATGCCTAACAATTTCAAATCATAAGTTCAACTCCACCATGGATAAAGAGTAATCACTATTAAAGTTATAATTGAAATCAATTAAATAACTCTTTTGTGACTATATATGATTACTAATAGATTGTATCATGAACAGGGAATTGTTTGTGTGAACAGCTCAAAGAATTAACGGGAATTTAATAATTGGGGAAAAGAAAAGAAGTCAGCCACAAATTGCAATTCTTAACATATTGTTAATTAACATTTTATCACTATCATTATTTTTCCTTGTAGTGAATGACAATACGAAAATTGCCCCTCTATTACGAAAGTTTTTGAATGAACTAATGAACTCCTAAAATATTTTACAGGATATATATGTAGGAAAAATAATAGTATTTCTTTTAGTACAATTTCGATGAATTGAAAAACCCGAATCACTAAAATTTGCAAAGTAAGCAAAATAAAAATTAGCTCGAATCGTGTGTTCAACACACTATCCTTAAAATAGATTTGTTCCCTATTCTGGACGTCTGTTTCCCAGGATAAGACGAGAAAATCGGATTACCTATTCCGTCGAACTGAAAATTATGCCTGAAAATTATCACTAAAAATTAAATTACAAAAGTTTTAGGAAATATATGGAAATTTTGTAAGTTTTGGTCTATTTTTCAAATGTGAGAAATAAGTCATAATTATAGGCATGAATATGACCTTTCATCACAAAATATTTACGATTGAAAAGGTCAAAAATAAATTTGTCTTTTACTATTGAAAAATGTCAAAAAATTAAAATTTGTTATTTACTATTAAAATTTGCCATTTACTATTACAAGGGTCAAAACTAATTATCTTCAAATTTTCCAACAATCCCCCCCACGAAGAAAAATATGAAGTTACAAAGATTTTGCGATAAATTCTAACAGTTGAACCCTACATAGGATAGGTAGGTGTTACCCTTTAAACCTTCCCTTGTAAAAGTATATTTACTTCACTAGTTGATCAGTAGACGCGATGTCCTTGAACTGTTCTGCCTTTTGTGTAAACGATGATATACTTCACACAAGATTCTTCCTAACATACTTCAGTTCTCATAGTTAAGTTCATTCATGGCCCTGAACATACGTCTGGTTCTGCAAGAGGTTCTAAGAATTGAGCCTCACACAATTTCTTCGAAGCTGCCCCACTTCTATCTCACATAGGTGATTCTTATTTAGGAGTAGCTGGCACTACCTAGCTTGACTTACTGATGCACAAGAACCATTAAGAACCAATTGCTTATCATCTTCTCCACTGGCATCACTGTTAAGGAATGGACAAGGGATAACTTCCCCACAGTGATCATAGAGTCCTTTTACAACTAAGTTGTCCCTTTTAACCTAGATCTTGGGATCTCCAGTCAATTGTGTTTCCATTGTATCAACTCATTTTTCTAGAGGTTTTAGTCCCATTCCTCATGATGATATAACTACTAACTCCCGATTCAACCCTTTGGTTAACGAATCCGCTAAATTATCATTTGACTTCACGTAGTCAATTGATATAACACCGGTTGAGAGTAGTTGTCTAATTGTATTATGTCTATGACGTATGTGTCTAGACTTACCATTGTACATATTGCTCTATGCCCTACCAATTGCAAATTAACTGTCACAATGTATACACACTGCTGACACAGGTTTCAGTCATCGTGGAATATCTTTTAAGAAATTTCAGAGCCATTCAGCTTCTTTGGCACATTTTTCCAGAGTAATAAACTCAGACTCCATAGTGGACCTTGCTATAACTGTCTACTTAGTAAATTTCCATGATATTGTTGCACCTCCTAAAGTGAATACAAATTCACTTATAGACTTAGAGTATTTAATATCAGATATCCAATTAGCATCATTGTATCCTTCAATAACAGCGGGATATCTTGTATAGTGCAGTCCAAAATCATGAGTATATATTAAATACCTTAGTATTCTCACTATACCTTTCAAAGTGGTCATGCCCGTCAGACATCGTATCTCATTCAATTTACTCATTGCATAAGCAATGTGTCCCGGTCTTGTACAACTCACTAAGTACATTAAACTTTCTATGATCCGTGAGTATTCCACTTGAGATACAGTTTCACCTCTATTCTTCGATAGATGTTTGCTTGTGTGTATCGGAGTTATAGCTAATGACGTGTCATCCTTACTAAATTTCTCTAGAATCTTATCTACATAATGTGATTGATCAAGTACAAGTTCATTTGAAGTTCTAGAGATCTTTATTCCGATGATTACATCAACTAAATCCATATCTTTCATGTCAAACCTCGAGTTCAACATATCTTTTGTGGATTTAATTATCTTATCATTACGTCCAATGATAAGCATGTCATCTAATTAAAGACATAACATAGTCATTTTCAGTCTCTTTAACATACACACATTTATTACATTCATTTGTTTTGAATGCACGTTATTTCATGACATTATTAAATTTCTTATGTTATTGTTTTGGTGCTTGTTTCAAGCCATATAATGATTTTGCTGATGGGTGTCGAAACCAACAATAGTAAATACTTGTTCTTCAAATAATTAATTTGCAGTAGCGATAAGCAAGGTCGAATCCACAGAGATTGGCTAGACTAAGTTGATGCAATTCACGAAATAATGAAAACAAAAAGGGGGGATTTTGAGATTTTTGAAATAATTAAGATGAAAAGAAGAAATAATAAAGTATAAATGAAGAATAAATCAGTTTATGAAATATCCAACCTTTTCGACTTTCCTCTTCTTCAAGTCATTTTACCAAAGAAGAAGCTCAAGTTTTTTCTTTGTCAAAGAATCGATGTTTCCAACTTTGAAGAGCTTCTCAAAACCTCTTATAAGGAGAGTTCTTAGGCGCCATTAAAACATCAAACTTAAAAGCGGTTTGGGAAGTTACAACGGGAGAAGTTAATGATGAAAATGTGAGAGAAAGTGAACGACAAAAAACTAAAAACCAAAGGAATCGAGACAACGTGCCACGATCAAAGAGAGAAATAGCAAAAACACGAGATGGATGGAGTTGTGGAGAACAGGCGTGAAATTTTTGAACCATAGGTAAAAAGAGCGTACTGAGGAGAGGACAAAATATTGTAAGGCATGTATTTGGTGTGAACGTGGGTATAAAAATAATTGCGGCGTATTTTTGTCTTTTTTTTTCAAAAATGAGGGTATTTTGTGTAATTTCTCTAAAATTTATATAATTTTTCTTTTAGTTTTTATGTGGCCCGTCCTAATTTCGTGTGTCGGCCCACCCCGTAAATATTTCTTGACCACGCCACTAGTTACATGTATCATGATGTTTTTTTTTCATTAATTAGAAAACAGTTCCTATTACCATTTACCACTATAATGCTTGTGAGTGCCATCATAATGGCAAAATAAATGTGTTTTTTTTTATTATTAATTTTTTTATCATCAATGACAACTTCCACATTATTTCTAATTTTTTTTCTTTAAAAAAAGTCTTTGTAATGATCATGAATTATATTTAATCTCCCTCTCTCTATATATAAAATTAGTTTAATATTCCAATGGAACAAGAGGTCGGTTGAATCCAATCAAGAATTAGATTTGAATCTCTCAGCATACCAATTCTTATTGCAGTTCTCATGCATTTAATTAATTACTCAAGAAACAACCCACATTTGATTTCACCATTACTACTTTCCATAAAAACCCATTCAAGATTTTAATCATTTAATTTTCTTTCAAATTCAAAAAAATTCAAATTCAAACTCAAGTAGAAGAAATCAATTGTACGTTGAAATTTCGAAAAATCATTAGTAATTAAGTTGCTAGCTCTAGTTTTTTTCCCCATGTGCGTTCTATATCAAAGAAGTTCAGAAATTAATTAAAAAAGTGCAGAAAATACTGGTCTAATAAAAATCTGAAAATAAAAAGAAACCCCTTTCACTCCATATACATATATATCATGTGGTTGTTATTATTAGTTCATTGCTTAGTTTGTCCTAATATATGAATAAATACCTTTTGTTTCCTATTCATCAATAGAACTCCTTGCTTTATTTTATGATTAAGGGCAATCTTTTGAAAATATATATAGTCAATGGTTTGGTTTCTGTTGGATGTTACATCTTCCACGATCACAACAAGGAAAGTGAGACGTCCTATAATAATGTCAAATTAAACTTGTCTTGGAGTACAATTTGATCCACATTTTAGATATCCCTCCAATCAAATCCAATATGTATACTTTTCAATTTATACTAGTTTATCTTTTCTAGGATAGGGGTGGGGAATGGGGATGGATGGGTCTTCTATTTAGAAAAAAAAAAAAAAATCATTCTACCTCTCAAATTATTGTCATGTATATAAAAACTACTATATTAAAAGCCCACAATTAGTCTTGAATCATATTTCAAAAAGATTAATATATATGGAAGTTTTATGCGAATGAAAATCATATGCCGATGCAATAGAAAATAAAATTAAAATCTCATCAGGGTCTTGACCCAATCTTAGATTTTTATTACAATGTTGATGATGAGAGATTTACCATAAGCATTTACCCAAAATGGGCAAAAAGCCATGAGACAAGAATGTTAAAAATGACATGTTGCTACATGACAAAAGAAAAAAAAGTACAAAATACATAAACTAGGAGTCTATGTGTCAACTGTCAACAGCAAACGGGGTGGATGTTTCCCTGCTTTACTTTGAGTCGGATTTGTTTGGATTTTAGTCTCAATTATTTTAATATATTTAAAGACCCAAACCCAAACTTGCCCCAGAACCAAATTAACCCTAATGGGTTATGGGTAGACTCTTTAACCTATTTTATAATACAATCTATTAAAAAAATTATATGTTTTGAAAAAACACGTACTAGTATCTTTTTAAAAATTATATATATTTCGAATAAATTAAAATATAATAAAAAAGTAGATATTTCATTTTAAAAATAATAATAAATGGATCAAGTCGAATTTGAAAATAGAAAATCTGAAACCGACCAAGCAGCTGAATCTGAAAATAGAAAATTCCAGTCCAATCCAAAATCATATATACCATAAAAACCACCCAAATAAGTCGGGTTTGGGTCGGATCGGAGTCAAAAAGCTCACATCTCTAAATCCACAACACACCAACCCCACCTTTTCTCAAGCTAATCCTTTCTATAATTAGGTGTTTGTAACTGTAAATTCCCCTTTCCATACATAGCACCACAGCATTTATCTTCCAAATTAAACCAATCAACATTTACAACTTTCTCAATATTAAAGTACCCCTTATAATACTTGCCCACTTTCAAAAGTGGAAAAACAAAAAAGAACAACTTCATCAAAAACCCTCCATTCATGGAGCCACCAACTAATTTAGAGCCATGCAATCATTCTGCAGAGAGTAACTCCACCACAAATTCACCACCAAAACAAGTTAACCAAATGGAAGAAAGAGCTGATCAAGAACACGTGACAGTCAAAATTAAAAACCCAGATGATCTGGTATTGGATCTGAGCCTTTTCCACACGAATTCAAATCCACCCAATAACGAATCGGAAAATCGGGTTTTCTCGTGCAATTACTGCACCAGAAAATTCTACAGCTCCCAGGCTTTAGGAGGCCATCAAAACGCGCACAAACGTGAGCGGACAATAGCGCGGCGAGGGGCGCAGCGTAGTGGCGACGCGGCGGAGCAACGGTACTCGAGCATAGCTTCTCTGCCGTTGCATGGATCTTTCAACAGGTCTCTTGGGATTCAAGTTCACTCCATGATCCATAAGCCCACCTTTTATTCGGGTTATAGCAGTTCCGGGTGGGGAGAAACCCGATTGATCAGCACCCGGCGATAGGGCGGCTGGCGGCGGAGAATTATCAGGCTGGACCGTCGTCGAGCGGCGGAGCAGCTCGGTTTGACAGTGGTCGGAGGTTTTCTGCGGCGGTGGATGGGGAAGGATTTAGATGGGACAATAGTTCATCTCGTTTGAAGGCTAGTAATAATCAGGACGAGTTCAAAACATTGGATTTGTCACTCAAACTGTAATTAGTTTTATTTTCTATTTTTTTTTTGGCTTTTATCCCTTAGTAAGAATTTCTATTCTTTTCCTCTCAAAATTTTCTTAGGAGTATATTATAATTTTTTTTCAATTTTTGTTTTGGTTGTTCTCAATGTTGATTGGAATTAATGTACCAATCTAGGACAGTAAAATTTGTTCCGTGTTTATATATTATTAATATATTTGTATTTCATATAATACATCAGTACTACAAGAAAAAATAAATTTTCTGCAGAAAAATTACAGGTAAGTATTCATATAACTGTAAAGTGTAGGTTTTCAAATAAATATTTACCAACAAAATTTAAAAGTGTTGGTATTTACCTACAATATTATTTCTGTTCGTAAATTTAAAAATTGTTGGTGATTTGTCGATAATTGATATGTATAGTTTGGAGAAAAACTAATGTAGGTAGTTGTTAGATTTAGTGACAAAATCATTTGTTTCGATAAATGAAAGTTTTTTTAAGTAGTGCATGAACTAAACCGTATATAAATATGATTACCTTTACATATTTATAAATGCATTTTATACAATTGACGTGCATTTCTTATGCAAACACAAATTGCAATGTAAAATTATGTGACAGAAGATTTGAATTGATTTGATGATGCAATTAAAATGTCAACTCTAAACTTGGTTTTGAAATCTTCAATTTGGTAATTTGTTTGCATTTATAAAGTAATTAGATGTCAAGAAGTCATGGAAATTAATATGGAAATATGACACACTTCGCCCTTAAACTATTCTCTTTTCCGTAATTTAGTCCATATAATGATGGTGTATGAATAGGATGGTTTTGTATGGTATTGAATTCTAAGGAACTTGTTCATGAACTAGATTTTTTCTATATATAAAATATTGTGCCTTTTGTTCTCAGCTAGATCTTAGAATCTTATGATTTGTCGAAATTAACTTTATTTTATTTTTATTTTCAGAACGTCCCTTTAGTGTTCTTGTTTCGGAAATATTTTCATTTGTTTTTTGGGAAATACGTCGCTTTTATGTACAAACATTACATTAAGTCATCAAATCCGTACATGTTAATAAGAGTGGCTATTTAATTAAATCATATTTTCCGTAGTGAAACGGATCACCTAATGTATATGTATATATGAAAAACTTAATTGGATGGTTTAGATTTTGCCCTAATGACATAAACTACAGAACAAACAATATTAGTTTTAAAATGTCAAATGATAATATCAAATAGTCATCATTAATATGTATAAAGTGATAATATTTTTTTGCTTTCAAAAAAGTGATAATATTTTTACAAATTAAATTAATAGTGACAGTAATTATGTATGAGTTGTCACTGTTGACAATTAGCAATACATGTAATGTGTAAAATAACTACATAAATAACGTTACAAAACCATTGTGACGATTTTTTGTTGAAATTATATGTGTGGCACTAATTGCCAATAATTTTAATAATTTACTATTAATTCTTGATTTCTTGTATCACTAATATTTAGCAGTGAAATTTTATCATAACATTCTTATTGATACTGAACTTAATTAATTATAAAACCATTTCAGAAAAGTTCTTGTCACTAAATTTATACAATCAGTGATAGCTTTAAGGAAGAATTTTTTTTCTACACTTTTCTAACAATTAAAACTCTTTTATTCACACACTTATAAAAAAAACTATTTTCTACACTTTTTTAACCCCACCCCACATAACTCAACCACACTTTAGTTTTTCTTTTCCATAAGCGAAAGATTATATTAAACATGAGAAAACTCAACCAAAACGTCATTTACAATTTCGGGGCACACTTGCCCAAATCCACTCCAAAACAATTGCTCATGAGGGAAAGACCCCTAAACAAGGAGGGGCACAAAAACAAAAACAAAAAGCCGGAACTAATATCAACACATTCACAGAAAAATCACCAATAATCCAGACTGGACCATTCAACAGAATCATTAGTTCAGGATTAGCCAAAACACCACCAAGAAAGACCGAAGGCAAACTTCACTGGGACATATCCCCTAAAGTTCCACGACCAAGCAACTACTTAATTTGAGTGTTCAAATTCGGACCACTCTTGTCCCGTAAGGGAAATAACCTCCATCTCTGATAAGAACTTTCTTTGAAACTTCCACATATTCCTTGTTTTCCAGAGCCACCAAAGAATATAGGTGGATAATTGAATTCTGTTTGTTACCCAAGAAAATTTCCCTTCATATCTATGAGATACTAGTCCACCACTCATCAAAAGTCATCTTGTCATGATAGATTCCCTCCCAAGTAACAGGAGCCAATTTTCAAATTCTTCTAGCTCTATCACAATGGAACAGGATGTGCTCAACTGATTCTTGACTTACCCCACAAAATCACAAATAACATCAATTTTCATCCCCCTTTTCAAAAGTTGAACTCCAGTAGGTAGTAAGTTATGCAAACACTTCCAAAGAAAATGTTTCAACTTATTTTTAATCTTCAATCCCCATAAGATACTCCATTTCTTTCTCATACTCTCCCATCCAGCACTGCTCTCATTATTTCTCATCAATTGGATCTTTTTGTCACAAAGCATTTTATATGCAGATTTCACAGAAAATTTTCCTTCACTGGAGCAGCTACACACCATAAGGTCCTTACTGGCAAGGCTATGAATTTTTGTGGATAAAATAGCTTGACAGATCATGGGGTCAAAGAGTCAAGTATAAGCTCATTATTCCATTCCCTTCTATCTTCCACCATAAGATGGCTGACCTAAATGAGGTGGTTCGTTGACTCACTCCTACCAATAGGAACCGGAGACAAATACTCCCACAACCATGGATGATCCCACAATCTAGTGGATTTTCCATCTGCTATTGAGAATCTGACTCCCATGATTAACACATACTTAGCTTTTAACAAGCTCTTCCACGGGAAAGAGTCGATCTTTTGGCCACAACATTAAAGATCCCTACCTTATTCAAATATCTAGCATTTTTAAGCAATTTACTCATAAACAAATTAGGTTGTGTAAGGATTCTCCAAAGCTATTTTGCAAGGAGAGAATCATTAAACAACCCAATGTCCTGAAATCCAACATCATTATCTTCCTTTGGAGCAGTCATCCTTTCCCATTTAACCCAATGCATTTTATCCATTCCACCTTCTTTAGAACCCCACCAAAATTTAGCTAAACTTTTATAATAGTCCTCACAAATCCCCACTGGAAGTTTATAACATGACATAATATAGTTAGGCAAAGAATTGAGTATTAATTTTACAAGTACCTCTTTTCCTGCCAAACTCAAGAAATTATTTTTCCAATTGGATATTCTCTTCTCAGAAGATCAACACAAATCTAAAGATATCCCCTTTTGATCGGCCAATTGTAAGTGGAAGTCCCAGGTGCTTAATTTTCCTTTGTTCCAAGATACCACCAAGAACTGCACATATATCTTTTCTCACTGAGTCTGGGGTATTGGTGCTAAAAACACTGAAGACTTGTCAAAATTAACTTTCTGTCCTGAGGCACCACAATATTGCTCCAACACAGTCTTGAAATTGTATGCCTGCTCCACACTAGCTTCATTGAACAACAAAGCATCATCTGCGAAGAAAAGGTGAGTAACAGTTGGGCCAGCTCTAGATATTTTGTAGCCTGTCAATTTATTCTCAGTTTTAGCTTGGGATATGAGGTTGGAAAGTGCTATAGAAATGATAAGGAAAAGATAAGGAGAATTGTCTAATCCCTCTAGATGGGGCTACAAACCCCCCAGTTAAAGGAAAGAAAAAGATGCAGAATTAATGCAAGAAAAGACCTAAGACACAAACTTGAAATCAAACCCCATATTAGACAAAACCTCACACAAAAAGGACCATTCCACACGATCATATGCCTTAGACATATCCAATTTAATAGCCATAAAATACTTATTCCCACTTCTCTTACTATGAAGGTGATGGATACACTCATGCGCCATAATCACATTATCCAGAATATGTCTACCAGGAACAAACGCAGTTTGAGACTCACAAATGCATAGATGGAGACAAGTTTTAAATCTATTAGCTAAAAGCTTGGAGATAATTTTATAAACACTGTTACCACAAACTAATAGCCTGAATCGGGAAATAAGGGTGGGTTTTTAACTTTTCGGAATAAGACAAACCAAAGTATGGTTCATCTTCTTAAGCATTTTTGAAGAGATGAAAAAACTTTTGACTGACTTTGCAAATATCAAATTTAACAATATCGAGAAATTATGAAAGAAACAAGGAGACATACCATCGGCCCGGGGGCCTTATTAGGATGAAGATAAAATAGAGCTTCTTTGATTTCCGTGTCTCCAATCGGCCGAGTAAGCCACCGATTTGAGATTTGAGAGAGAGAGAGAGAGAGAGAGAGAGAGAGAGAGAGAGAGAGAGAGAGAGAGAGATTGAATTTGGGATACTATTCAACAATGAATTGAGAGTACTAGGAAGGGCTGAGGAGAATAAATCCTGAGAATAGCCCTCAATCTCCTTAATCACATCAGTTCTAGAAGTAACTTCATGGCCATCCTCTCTAATCAACTTCTCGATACTATTAATCTTTTGCCTTTGAATCTTACAAGCATGAAGGAATTTGGTGTTTTTGTCACCTTCTTTAAGCCACTTGTTTCGAGTTTTTTGCTTCCAATAGGCTTCTTCATTCGCATAGACTTTATTCAAGGTACCTTTCAGAGTTTCCACAACTTCCAATCCCTCTTAGCCCCTTCTCGTATTCAGATCCTCCACTTTTTGTGGTTTCGAAATAGTCTAATCGCATTGGAAGAATTGGTTTGTTCAAGCCGAAGCTTGAGCTGCCGCTTGTAATTTTGCATTGGAGTTGAAACATAAGAGTGCCAAAAATCTTTCATTCCAAGCTTCAAAGAATAACTTCTTTGCATCCATTCATCTCAATCCACCTCTTATCAAATGAAATCTTTTTTGGATTTTAAACTAATAGGTTCCATTCAAAGCCAATAATCGATGATCCGAGGAGTGTCTAACAATGTGTTGATCTAAAGCCCTAGGATGAGCTAAAATCCATTAAATGAGATCCAAAGATACGGTCCAATCTTTCTTCAAAAATCCTTCATCCCTCCGAGATTAGACCAAGTAAATTCGTAGCCACAAAATGGTATTTCCCCATCCTCATATTACTAATAAAATCCTTGAAGCCCTAAAAGCGGATTCAACTCTAACTCTCCCTCCTTTCTTATCCGCATTACTCGAATATCGTTGAAATCTCCCCTAACCACCATAGCTCCCCCACTTATTCTTAGCATTAACAAGAAACTCCCATTGCTTCTTTTCTAGAATCGGGACATGTGCTATCATAAAATAAAATCGCCCACTCCACCACATCGAGCCTTCCAAGCAATACTCAATCTCAAAAAGAAATAACATGAGAGGATTTGTTTAATAACCACTCTAGGGGACCAACACACCAACAATCCACCACTGAGCCATACTGGATCAACACATAACCATCTTTCTTGAACATTCAAGTTCTTACAAACGGTAGCAACAAAACATTTCTTCTTTTTAGTCTCACAAATAAACAAAAAGTCAGGATGGTGGAGCCTAATAATCTCCTTGATTTGGGAAACTGTAGAGGGCCCTTCTATACCTCTACAATTCCACACCGTAGCCATCATTGATGGGGTTGGGGCCAATCTAGGCTGGCTACCCCCCACCTTGACACACTCATCTCCCTTTTCCTCTCCCAACTTTAATTTTTTTCCTTCATTGTCAGATAGCACTTCACCTGATGCCTCATTACTCTATTTTCTAATCGATCCCTTTGGTCTTCCAACCTTCCTAATCCCCTCATGTTCCCTTTGAATCTGCACTTTTATATTCGGAACTAGCTCTTTAAGAGGGGCTATGGCCTTCTGAATATCTAAAGAGATTGGAATAAACTCATTACCCTGCCATAATTCTGTAAGTTCAGTATCCATAGGACTCGTGTAGTGTGGATCCTCCAATTTCTCCTCCCTGTTTTCATGAGAAACTTTAGAGGATGAGGCCATCTCACCTACACTCATTTGATTATTCCCTTTTCTCTGGTATGATCCCCATTGCTCTGATTAATACCCCCATCTCCACTAATTTTTAAAGGACCAGAATTTCCCACAGAATTTTCTTTTACCCCCTCACTTTTCACCTTGTGCAGAAATGAACTTTCTTCTGCCTTCAGCCACTCACCAAATTCCCCTTCTTTCAATACATTATTTTTCAAATCCTCCTTCCTCTGGTTGCAACCCCTCTCAATATGCCCAATAACTCCACAATAGAAGCAAAAACCCATAAAGTTCTCATATTTAAAATCAACCCACCATTTGACACCTCCTAGTCTGATATGAGTACCTCTGAGCAAAGGTTTAGCGAGGTCAATCAATGCAAGCAGTTTGATACACCTTCCCTTAATGCTACCAGAATTCGGGATAAAAACATCTTGGACGTCTGAAAATAGACCACCAACTTTAAGATCTGTCTCCAAAGAGATCCAATGGTTTGGAATATTCCAGATTTGGATCCATATTGCCATCTTAGAAAAGTCCATCTCACTCACATCCATATTTTCCACCCATTCTCTCAAGATAAGGTACTGATTATCAAAGCTCCACGCCCTACTATTAAAAACTTTATCCTTATCCTCAATCTCATGGAAAACAAACTCGAAAAGATTTTGACCTTGACTTCGAATCACGGAAAAAAGGGCCTTGATAGCCCAAATGCTCAACAAGGTATTTTTCGGCCAGAAACTTTACTTTTTGTTGCCATGTGTAACGACCCAATTTTATTAATTTAAAATATTCTAAAAATATTTTTAAAAAAAACATAATTTTATAAATTAAAGTGATCCCAATAATGATCAAAAAGGTTGATTGAGAAATTTTAATTCTTAAGGAAAAAAAAAAATAATAATAATAATAATAATAATAATAATAATAATAATAATAATAATAATAATAATAATAATAATAGTGGTAATAGTAATAATAATAATAATAATAAAACATCTTCCAAATTAAAATATCCAACAATTGTTCCAAGCATAAACCGGAAAAATTAAAGACATAAATCTTAAATTTAGTCCGATCATAATTATTTAAAATATAGCATGATTTATTCCACCATCCACAACATCATATCTTCACCGGATTCTTCAACTCGAAAGTCATGATAATAATAATAGGGGTGAGCTTCATCTCGCTCAAAAGAGGGATATATCGACAATATTTAATATAACATGAAAAACATTCACATAATTACAACAGTAAATTCATTCATTTCCTCTTTTTCCTTTGACTGGTCAGTTCCTGCATATAGCATTGCGGGTTCACCCCGAAGATACGTTTGATCCCGGGCCCTTTTCATGGCCCTTAGCTTATATGAATTTATTTCCTCTTGACATATATTGCAATCGATGAAGTACAATCATGAAACATTAAATAAAGACAAATACTATAAAATCCCTACCTTAATAATCGCAGATATTCGATGTAGAAAAATGAACGATAAAAGTCCGATCCTCGATCCCTTCGTTTTCTACATTAAATAAAATTATAATTAATATGTGATTTTAATAAATTAAACTAATTTAAAGAAGCTTGAATTTTGAATATATATAGATATATATGAAACTTGAATAATAATTAGAGAGAAAATATCATTACCTTAATAATATGCAAATTTGGGTGTAAAATTATGTATGAAACTACACATATTTATACTAGTTAATTATAACCCCTAAACATCTAACCTAAATTACCCCTAATATATATATATATATATATATAACCCTAAGACCCCTAAAATAACCTCTAAGTAACCCCTACTTAATTAGTGGCTATCACATTCTACTCTCCTTAAATATAATTTCGTCCTTGAAATTCGATATCTTACCTGGAATTGAAAAACATGGGTACTTGACACGAATCTCCTCTTCACGTTCCCACGTAGCTTCATTTCTGCCATGACGTCTCCACTGTACTTTGATCAGAGCAATATCTTTATTTCTCAAATGGTGAATCTTGCGTTCCAAAGCGATTCCGGTGTTTCCTCATAAGTTAAGTCATTGTTGATTGTCAGATCCTTATAATTCACGATGTGACTTGGATCGTGAACGTACTTTCTTAGCATAGAGACGTGAAAAACATTGTGCACACTTGATAGACTCGGTGGTAATGCTAGCTGATAAGCTAGATCTCCAAGTCGTGTAAGGATTTCAAATGGTCCGATATATCTCGGTTTCAGCTTTCCCTTTTCGCCACATCGAATAACACCTTTGATAGGAGATACTTTCAGAAATACTTTTTCTCCTTCATCAAACTGTATATATTTTCTCCGTCTATCTGCATACGACATTTGTCTATCTTGAGCCATCTTGATTCGATCTTGTATCCTAGCTATCTTCTCAACAGTTTGTCGAATTAATTCAGGCCCCAAAATTTTTCTTTCACCAACTTCGTTCCAATATAATGGAGATCTACACTTTCTTTCGTACAACGCCTCGAATGGAGCCATCCCAATAGTCGCTTGATAATTGTTGTTATAGCGAATTCCACCAAGGATAATAATGTTTCCCAATTACTTCCTAAGTCGAGAACACATTCTCTCAACATATCTTCCAATATTTGTATAGTCCTTTCAGACTGCCCATCTGTTTGTGGATGATTAGTCGTACTAAAATTTAGCTTTGTTCCCAAGGCACTTTGTAGACTTTTCCAAAACTTAGAAGTAAAACATGTATCTGCTGTATCCGAAACAATTGACACGGGAACTCCATGAGTCTTACTATTTCCTCAATATAAATTTGTGCATATCGTTCCATACTAAACGTCATCTTAATTGGTAGAAATGAGCTAACTTGTTAACCGATCTACTACAACCCAAAAGCCTTGTTTCCTTGGATCGATGGTGGAAGCCCTACCACAAAATCCATTAGTTATGTGCTCCCATTTCCATTCTGGAATGTCAAGTGGTTTGAGCAAACCAGATGGTCTTTGATGTTCGGCTTTAACTTGCTGACAAGTCAAACATTTTTCCACAAAAGTTCCAATATCTCTTTTCATACTTCGCCACCAAAATACTTCTCTTAAATCTCGATACATTTTTGTACCTCCGGGTGGAGTGTGTGTACGGCGTACAATGAGCTTCTTCGAGAATTTCTTTTCTAAGCCTTTCTTCTTTAGGAACACATAATCTCCCTTCATAAGTCAAAGTACCATCATTTGTTATAACAAATCCTTTTACATTCCCTCCACAAGCTTTTTCTTTCATTTTGCTCAAAACTTTATCTCGAGGTTGAGCTTCTTTTATCTTCTCTCTCAGAGTAGGTTGCACCACCAAATATGCTAGTACTATCTCTGTGCTTTTTGGTGGTACCACTACTTCAATTCTCATCCTGGCGAATTCTCTCACAAGATGTTCTTGTTCAGATATCAAACTTGACATTTCTCCTTTTGTTTTACGACTTAATGCATCGGCTACAACATTAGCTTTACCCGGACGATAGTTGATAGTGTAATCATAGTCTTTCACCAATTCCAACCACCTTCTTTGCCTCATGTTTAGCTCTTTCTGAGTAAACAAATATTTTAAGCTTTTGTGGTCGGTAAAGATTTCACATTTCCCTCCATTTAGGTAATGGCGCCAGATCTTTAATGCATGCACTACAGCAGCTAACTCTAGGTCATGAGTAGGTTAATTTAACTCATGTGGCTTTAGTTGTCTTGAGGCGTAGGCAACCACTTTACCATGTTGCATTAGCACGCATCCCAAACCTTGTTTTGATGCATCATTATAGATAACAAAATCTTTAGTGGGATCAGGAATTGTTAATACTGATGCAGAAGTTAACCTTCGCTTCAACTCCTGAAAGCTTTCTTCGCATCTCTCATTCCATTGAAACTTCTCCCCTTTTCTTGTCAGTCGAGTCATAGGCACAACTATTTTTGAGAATCCTTCAATAAATCTCCGATAATAGCCTGCCAAACCTAGAAAACTACGAACTTCATTCGCATTCTTAGGTGCACTCCATTCGTTGATCGCTTCAACTTTAACCGGGTCCACTTCAATTCCTTGAGCAGTGATTACATGTCCAAGAAACACCACTCGATCTAGCCAAAACTCGCATTTCTTGAATTTCGCATATAACTTTTCCTTGCGAAGTGTTTCTAGCACTATTCTTAAGTGCTCAGTATGTTGTTCTCTATTCTTTGAATATACAAGTATATCATCTATAAAGACTATGACGAATTGGTCTAGATACAGATGAAACGCTCTATTCATCAAGTCCATGAATACTGCTGGTGCATTACTTAACCCAAATGGCATTACTACAAACTCGTAATGTCCATATCGAGTTCTAAATGCCATTTTTGGAATATCACTCTCTTTAATTTTTAACTGATGATATCCGGATCTCAAGTCAATCTTAGAGAAAGTGTTGGCACCTCTCAATTGATCGAACAAGTCTTCAATCCTAGGTAGAAGCGGGTACTTGTTCTTCTTTGTGAGTCGATTAAGTTCTCTATAATCGATACACATTCTAAGTGACCCGTCTTTTTCTTAACAAATAGAATCGGTGCTCCACACGGTGATACACTAGGTATAATAAATCCCAAATCCAAAAGTTCTTGTATTTGCGCCTTTAACTCTTGTAACTCATTTGGCGCCATCCTATAGAGTGCCTTAGATATAGGTGTTGCCCAGTGTACCAAATCTATTCCAAATTCAACTCAGCGATCTAGAGGAATTCGGCAAGTCTTTTGGAAATATATCCAAAAATTCTTGCACAATTGGTACGTCATTAGGTATCACTTGATTTGTCGAGGTATCTACTAAACTCACTAGATATCCTTGACAATTTTTCTTTTTCAACATCTTTCTTGCCTTCATTGCCGATATCACTCGTGGTAATCGCCTTAGACTTAATCCCATGGAATTTTATCTCATCATTTCTGGAAGGTTTGATATTATCTCTTTTCGTGACACTTAATGTCCGCTTGATATCTACTAAGCCAATTCATACCTAAGATTACATCAAAATCCTTCATCTTAATTATGTATAGATCACTTTGAGTTATTTTCCCCTATATTCACTTCAACATCCTTATTCTTGAGTCGCTTGTTATTGAATCTCCGGATGGCAAGCCAACCTCAAGGGGTTCACTTACTCTAGCACTTTTATGTCCTAATATAGCATGAAATTTGGCGAGATAAAAATGAATGTGTGGCACCGGTGTCGAAAAGTACAAGAGAGTATTCGAGAGATGGTTAGCATACTCCGACATTATACTCGGGTTACGATCGACTTCTTCTTCCCCGAGTCATAGCATACATTTGAGCTCTACCTCCGGATGTTTGTTCTCTTCTTTCCTTTCGGCTTTTAAAAGAGGACAATTAGAGACTTCATGTCTTGGCTTCTTACACTTGAAGCATTTTCCTTGTCCACTAAACATTCTCCAAAATGATTCTTCTTGCATTTTGGGCAAGTTGGCATGTCATGTCCTTTGCGTAGTTGGATGTGTATTTCCATCCGTCTTTATGTTTATTTTGATTTTCATTTTTATTATGTCTTGCCCGTCCCATTTTCTTTTCTCGGGTAAAACGACCAACTTTTGCTCCTCTTCGTCCCCAAAAAACTTGCTTCCACCTCATGAGCCCTTCTCACCATCATCGAGTATTCCAAATCTCCTTGAGCGGGTAGTATTCCGATAGTTGTCTCGAAGTCCCCTTCGAACCTCGAGCCTTTTTCAAATCGTATCCACTAGGTGTGGAGCAAACCGACTTAGTTGATTGAATTGTCTCTCTCATACTGTGTGATCATGTTTCTTTGTTTAAAGTTAAGGAATTTTGTCTCTTTCTTGTCTCGATATGTGTTAAGTTGGTATTTTACCAACTTATTTGTATTTTAGATTAGAATTTGGTTTTATTTTGGGTGTTTTTAGAGTCTTTAGAGTCCAATTTATTTCAAATAGTGTCGATGAAGAGTCACCATTTGTAGAAATGAAGAAAACGATCGAAGAAAGAAAGAAATCGCGTGTGAGAAAGAAAAAATCGCACTTTGACCCAAAGACGGGCGGGCACTGCAGGCGCCGGCCCTGGCGCCACGAGCGCCCGTGGCGGCGTCCTCCGGAATAAATGGTCGATCTTGGTGGCGCTGCAGCGCCGGCCCTTCCCACCAATAATCATGTGACTTTAGTGAGCGATAAAATGGCACGTAAGCATCACATACGACTGAAAATCCTATGTTCACCTACCCCCTTCTTGGACTTTTGTGTACTATAAATACCATCCTTGGGGCTTGAAATGGGGCATCTTGGAACCCTTGGAAGACAATAAAAACAGCTACAAGACAAGGAAGAAGGATTTGAGCACTTTGAGAAGAATTTGGAGAAGAAGATTGGAGGCTTCTATCATCTAGAAATGAGAAGATCCTCAACTCTTGTACTTATTTTGTCAGTAAATCCAAGCGGCTACGATAATCTAGAGGGGGTGAATAGATTATCTCCATCTTTTCAATTTCGCCCTCTTTTAACAATCGAATGCTCAAACAAAATAATGAAGGTGCGGAATGTAAACAACACACGTCGATTTAAAGAGGTTCAACCCACCTAGGGCCTAATCCTCTACCACCCCAAAGATATATCAGGGATGGATTTCGAAAAGAAAAAGAATTTTATTAATTACCAAAATTAATACAAATTCAACTTACAACACCTTGAAGAGCACCACACTCTTCTTCAACACCACCTTTGAGATTACCACAATCTCTTCTTGAAGATTACCACAATCTCCAACGGCACCTTGTGAAGATTACCACAATCTTCAACCTTGAAGAATACCAAATTCTTCAACACCTCAACAAGAAGATTACCACAATCTTCTTACACCTAACACCTAGATCACCCAAGTGTGTTCTTACCACAAGAACACTCACAAGGATATCTTGTGTTTGAATGACGACCACAAATTCAAGATTACAACTCGATAATTGATAATACAATAGAGTGCAAGTGTAATCAAGAATAGCCTAGACCTCAAAGATGTGAAAGTGATAAGCTAGGCAATTTTACAACAAGAATAATGACAATGAAAGACCAAGTGTTTGCTTGAAATGTATCTTGTTGTGTTGTATCTCAATTGTTGTGTTGGTTGCTCCAAAACTTCCTCTATTTATAGGAGATGATTGATCAAGCATAGGCTCCTCTTGGGGATTGAAAATCTCTGAGAAAAATACAATTAAAATCAAGAATATAGCTGTTAGAAATCAATCCCACAATTTAAGGAAAGTTTGTCTTTGTCAAACGGTCGAGAAAATTTGTCAAAACATAGGCGACCGGTCGCACGTAAATAGGCGTTGGAAAAAGTACACGACAAAATAACACAGGGCGGCCGGTCGACGCGTCTACCTCGACCGGTCGACCATCACCCCAACCGGTCCCCTCATGGATTTTGCAAGGATAAAACGTTCGTTTCAAAAAACTTCTTGCAGTGTACCGGTCGACCCATCAGGCGACGGTCGGCCGACCGCCGTCGGCCGACGCGGCAGCGACGGCCGACCTGCTCTTTTTTTTTTTCCGTCTCATTTTTCATTTCTAAAAACATCTTCGGTATGGGTTGCCCTATAGGGCGACAGGTCGATCACGAGACGTAAATGTTGTCCAATTTTTGTCGAAAATAAAACTCAAGAAATACTCCGAAAATATAGTAAAAACATTTTAAACCGATCGGAAGTATTAGGACAACATTTAGAAACATCGTTTGAGAGTGAAAACCAATAACGTAAAATCATTAAAAGCGTTGTCCAATTTAGACGAAAATAAACTTTGAGAAAATACTCAGGAAAATATTAAAATCATTTTAAATCATTTAGGAGTATTTGGACAACCTTTAAAAACATTGTTTTGGTGATAAAATAAAATCATCAAAATTAAGATAAAAACATGTATCAAACAATCTCCCCTTTTTGATGATTACAAACCAAAACAATTTTATCCCAAACTAAGAGAGCAATTTTAGAAATGATTTTCCGGTAAAAACATTTGACCGTTTGGAAGCAACCAAAATTTCCAAAAATATTAAAGCAACCAAGTAGGGAGTAAATATTTTCAAAAATAAGCTCAAGCTCCCCTATCCACAAGCACATCAAGAATAATGTAAAAGCAATTATCCATAAGCTAAAAACTTAAGCTTTTACAATTTGCTTAGGAGCTTATAAGCTCCCCTGTCACAAAACAACATTAAACAATAATATAGGTCCATCAAGCAACAAATGGACTAACAATAAATCACAACTTATGGCTTTTATGAGCCATAGCTTATAGCTTTTATGACAAGCTTTAATTAGCTTCTTTGAGCTAACGAGCCAATTTCTGTTTCTCCCCTTTGGAATCATCAAAAGAATGTTAGTATGATAGAAACATCATAGAAGTATATCAAAGTGCACCAAAGAAATGGTTTATCAACCATTGAGCAATTTAGGTTTAAAAACCAAGGAAAATGGGAGAAATGTATCATGAAAAGTTCATACGCTCGTTTTATTTTCTCAAAACATGATCTCAATGAGTATTGGGGACTTTTTGAAGCGAGAGAATCATGTAGAAGTTGAAATTTTCATTGCGACATTTTAACAAACACCTTGTGTGTGTGAAAAATAGAAGAGGTTGTATATAACCTTTGTAAATGGTTCAAGCCAAAAAAATTTCATATCATTAATCAACCTCATTTCAAAGCTCAATCATATGCACCATATGCAATAAATTGTTCATCAATAAAGAAGCTCAAAGTAGATTCTCAAGGGTTCAACCCAATTGAGATAAGCTAAGAATGATCAAGGCATTACAAATGCCAAAAATTAGAGCAACCATCAAGTAATAAGTCATGCTTTCAACAATACATGTATCAAAAGTCCCAACATATTCAACTAAGCATAACAAAGCAATAAAAGAAGCACTTTTACCATCAAGTACTTCATACCAATGATCAAACAATGCTTTAGAGTATTTTTACCATCAAATACTCCATCAAAAATCATGATCATCCACAAGTCATTATCAACTTGCAATATTAACCCTTTTAAGAAAAACAAGCAAATATCATTAGTACAAATGAGTTTTACAAAAATTCATCAAAATACAAAACATCATTAATGAAAATGCTAGAAAGTAAAGGGGGTGGGGTAACATCATTCGTCATCAGAGGAGAAGCAAGTTCCGGGAATAAAGTCCTTGATGAATTTCTTTAACTTGCCGATAGACTTCTTCAAACTAGAATTTTCCTTTTTCACGACCCGGAGCTCTTTTCTAAGAGAAGCCACATCTCTAAATGTTTCTCTTTCCACTTTGGCCATTCTCTCTTTGATATTTAGATCTTCAACATCCAACTCCTCTTCATCTCCTTCCTCATTTTTTCTTCCCTAATTTCTTGTTCATTTCCCACATTTTTTCTTCATTTTCCTCTTCATCCCCACATCATCTCCTTGTTCATCAAACTCACCTCTTCCAATTATTTTCAACCTCATTGTCATTAAAGAAATCATCCCGAGGTTGTTGTTGATGTCGGGCACGTCCCCTAGCGGCTTTGGTAGGAACCCGTGGTAAATGTCGTCGCATTCTTACCATTTGTAGAATGTTGGCATTATCAAAATCATTGTGACGAATTTCGGTATTCATTTCATTTTCCGGGTATCCCGATAAGTATAAGAGTCGGCAAATCAAATTTCCCAAGGTATATTTCTTCTTGGTAAGCTTTCTAGATTCTAACAAGCAATGTACAAAAATTGCCCCATAATTAACTCTTTCTCCTCGAACAATCTTATAGGTGAGAAAGAGTTCGAGATTACTTGGAAGTTTTACTTCCTTTCCACAAACACAATAGGAGCAAATGATAGATATAATCCGATAATTTGGCGGCATTGCCGAGTAAGTCACTTCGGGATATACTCCTAAAAAGGTTTTCACATCATCTAGTGAGACACCGAAAATGTTATCATCCCAATGGGTGCAATTCACATTGACTACTCCATCATTTGGCACGTTAAAGTGATCACAAATATCGGCCAATGTCCATGAAAAATGCCTACCATTAACAAAAGTGTGAAGTTCCAAAGGATTATCTATCGTAGCATCAACAATCCACATATTTGCATAGGAAAGTTTTATAAGCTCGTCATCATAGTGCAAACACGGATTATCCCAAAGTGAAACCCATCCTTGAATTTCAAAGTAAGCTCTAATATCCGGAAATTCATCATGAAATGCTTGAAAACGAACCATACGAGTGCACGCAATTTTCTTATCATTCAAACCAATATTCTCATAATGTTCCTCCGCAAGTTTATTTAAAAATCGAAATCTATAAGCTCTAGAGGGAGGCTCGTAGAGGAGTGATAACTTACTAGAGTCCCAATGAATGCTCGATTTTGAAACCCCGGCTCTTAATTCGACAATCTCCTCTTCTGTGAGCCGATTTTGTTGGTCTCTTTGTAGAATATCATCTTGTTGGGGATTTGAAGAAGATTCACCCCTTTGCCTCCTTCTCCTCTTTTGAGGATTTCGTTCGTGGAATTTCTTGGAGGTGCCATGTATGTAAGATTCTTGAGAAAATAAGAAGATTAGCAACAAGAAACGTGAAAAATGATGAAGAATTGAAGATTGTAGGAGAAAGGGGATGTTAGCGCAGCAAGGGTTTGGGGATTTTTTTGTGTTCTGTTTTGAAACGAAGACAGAAAGTTATAACCTGAAAAATTGGCACAGGCGGCCGGTCGAGGTAGGGCGCGACCGGTCGAGGTGCGGCGACGGCCGCCGCCCCGTGACCGTCCCAGGTGATTTTTCTTTCTCCCGAGTTTTCCAAAATTCGATTTTCCACCCCAAAAGTTTTTAAAACTTTGCAAAAATATAAGTTTGGACTATATCCAACAAATATGGGTTTTGGGAAAAACATATAAATGATAAAATCGAGACTAAACACGTAGTGCCTTTTAAGAGAAAATATTTGCAAGATCAATTAGAGGCACTAAAGAGGTCAAAATGAAATATCTTGAAAGATATGTGCATAAGCATAAAATCGAGTTTATAAGAGTAAGAATAACACAAGTAAACGTGCCTCGATAATTTATGCCTTTCTTGACAAATAATGACATAAGTGGCCATTTGTGAAAATATGTAAATCATACACAATTCTTAAAACATATCTAGCACAAATTATAATGATAAAAGTGTAGGCTAAGAGATATCACAAGTAAGCTCATGCCAAAAAAAAAAAAAAACCATAAGAGATGATAACATACTATAGTTTTCAAAAAATGCACAAGAGTTTTAAAAACATCATATAAGGTCTTCTTTTTTTTAAAAAAATTTAAAAGCACAAATATATATTGAAGACCTTAATTAAAAAAAATTTGAAAACTCATTTTGCAATAAAGACACAAATAAAAGCATGCATAATAACAAAATAAAATGCATATTTAAATAGGGAGATACGGGTTACCAATTACGCCATTTCCATGGGTTGTGTCGTTCCCATTGTTGATGATATCTTCCCTTTGAGAAGTCACTTTGTTGATGATTACTTCTTTGATTGCTCCATTTCAAGGTTTGTTGCTTTCCCATTGTTGAAAGTCTCTTCTTCTTTGAAAATCATCTTGTTGATGATGTCTTTGCCATTTCAAGGATTGTGTTCTTCCCATTTTTGATTGTACCCTCTTCTTGGAAATTGGCTTTGTTGAGAATAGTTTCTCCTTCTTTGATCAAATGAAACGGTCATTTGATGCCTTCTTAGCGGTATGAATTTTCTTCGATCATTATTTGCCGTGTACCTAATATGACATTGTTTTGTGGTACCCTCATATGTTTGGGTCCTTTGGGATTAGTCTTGAGACTTTTAGGTCTCCAACAATAATTAGAGCTATTTCTAGCCCGACAAGTATTTACCGTATGACCCTTTTTATCACAATAAAAACAAGTAATAATTCTAGGAGCATAATGACCAATATGCATATTGACTTGATCCTTTTTCATATGATTAACAACATTAGGCTTATGATCAAGTCCTTTATCACAATTATGAATATCAACAATATTGGACATTTTATTGGTACTCAAGTTGGATTTTAATAAATCCTTTTTCATGCAATCAATATTCTCAACAAGAGTACTATTTTCTTTTTCAAGGTTTCTAACCTTGTCAAGTGTGGTGGTGTGAGCACATGATAGTGATTCATAAGAAGTAAATAAACTATCCTTATCATTTTTCAAAATATTGAATTCCTTTTTCAAATTTTTGTATTTAACAAGTAGGCTTTGGAATTCATTTTGAAGTTCATCATAATCATTTTGCAAATCACTATATTCATTTTGCAATTCATTGTCATAAGAAGTAGAAGGTTTAGAACTTACCTCGTTTCTTCTTGATGCCCATAAGACATTTTTCGACTTCATCATCGGAATTTGAGGCTCATCCCATATTGTTGGATTTGATGTTGTATCCATTTGAGAAGTAGATGCTTTTGAGTTGCTCCTTTTATTTGCATATACTTCATAGATGGCTTCTAGTTTTTGCCATACTTCATGTGCCGATCGAATACCTTGAACATAATCAAATTCCAAAGTGGTAAGTGAACAATGTAAAATATTAAGAGCTTTACCATTTAAGGAGATGATTCTCTTCTCTTCATCATTGAGCTCTTTGAAGCCTTTTGAGGTGTGTGGTGTATCTTTCATCGGAATGGATTCTCCATTAATGACGGTGTTCCAAATGTCGAACCCGCAACCTTGTAAGTAGCATTCCATTCTTTCTTTCCAAAATATAAAATTTTTGGAATCAAACCGAGGTGGCTTGGTGGTGGAGGTGCCGGAAATTTGAGCTTCGTTTGTAGCCGTCGATCGTTTCTCTTCACTCGCGATGTGAAACGAGCTTGCCAAAGAGTTTGGCTTTGATACCACTTGTAAATCCAAGCGGCTACGATAATCTAGAGGGGGGGGTGAATAGATTATCTCCATCTTTTCAATTTCGCCCTCTTTTAACAATCGAATGCTCAAACAAAATAATGAAGGTGCGGAATGTAAACAACACACGTCGATTTAAAGAGGTTCAACCCACCTAGGGCCTAATCCTCTCCACCCCAGTATATCAGGGATGGATTTGAAAAGAAAAAGAATTTTATTAATTACCAAAATTAATACAAATTCAACTTACAACACCTTGAAGAGCACCACACTCTTCTTCAACACCACCTTTGAGATTACCACAATCTCTTCTTGAAGATTACCACAATCTCCAACGGCACCTTGTGAAGATTACCACAATCTTCAACCTTGAAGAATACCAAATTCTTCAACACCTCAACAAGAAGATTACCACAATCTTCTTACACCTAACACCTAGATCACCCAAGTGTGTTCTTACCACAAGAACACTCACAAGGATATCTTGTGTTTGAATGACGACCACAAATTCAAGATTACAACTCGATAATTGATAATACAATAGAGTGCAAGTGTAATCAAGAATAGCCTAGACCTCAAAGATGTGAAAGTGATAAGCTAGGCAATTTTACAACAAGAATAATGACAATGAAAGACCAAGTGTTTGCTTGAAATGTATCTTGTTGTGTTGTATCTCAATTGTTGTGTTGGTTGCTCCAAAACTTCCTCTATTTATAGGAGATGATTGATCAAGCATAGGCTCCTCTTGGGGATTGAAAATCTACAGAAAAATACAATTAAAATCAAGAATATAGCTGTTAGAAATCAATCCCACAATTTAAGGAAAGTTTGTCTGCTGTCAAACGGTCAGAAATTTGCTGTCAAAACATAGGGCGACCGGTCGCACAGAAATAGACGTTGGAAAAAGTACACAGCAAAATAACACAGGGCGACCGGTCGACGTCTACCTCGACCGGTCGACCATCACCCCAACCGGTCCCCCTCATGGATTTTGCAAGGATTAAACGTTCTGTTTCAAAAACGAAACTTGCAGGTACCGGTCGACCCATCAGGCGGCCGACCGACCGGATCGACGCCGAGCACGGTCGACCGCTCGTTTTTCTTTCCGTCTCATTTTTGTTTCTAAAAACATCTTCGAGGTATGGGTTGCCCTATAGGGCGGACCTGGTCGACCACGAGGCAAATGTTGTCCAATTTTTGTCGAAAATAAAACTCAAGAAATACTCCGAAAATATAGTAAAAACATTTTAAACCGATCGGAAGTATTAGGACAACATTTAGAAACATCGTTTGAGAGTGAAAACCCAATAACGTAAAATCATTAAAAGCGTTGTCCAATTTAGACGAAAATAAACTTTGAGAAAATACTCCGGAAAATATTAAAATCATTTTAAATCATTTAGGAGTATTTGGACAACCCTTTAAAAACATTGTTTTGGTGATAAAATAAAATCATCAAAATTAAGATAAAAACATGTATCAAACACTTTCTTCATATCTTGTAAGATGTATTGTTGTATTTTCATGGATTCATTTTCTTTAATCATGAGCTAAACACTATAATTCTAAAGGATTGATGTAATCTATGTTTGAACTTATGTTTTGAGATTGTGGTTTGTCAATCTAGATCTATCAATTTATTTGTGCTATTTGGATCTATTGCTTCTAAATTACTTGATCAATAATTTAGATTGTTTGGTGTATTTGATTTGACACTTGAGAGAGGTAATTGAATACATGACCTTGGAATAGCATAACCTAGGATTTCATAGAATTGAGAGATTTGTGAATCCTTTGAAGTCATTTATCAAGATTCATAGCTTTTATTGAGATTTTGATTGGTGATTTTTATAGAGATATTGATTTCCCAATTGAATCTAAAATCATTGACACTTGAGAAAGGGAATGATTATTGTAGAAATCTTGACTTATAAATTGGTAATTGATGATTGATAAACCATATTGACAACATAAGGGATAACTAGATTCATCATACCTCTAGAATTCATTTAATCATTGGGATAAACTCATTGATATTTTCATATTCTTAATTTATTTTTAGTATTTTTAGTATAATCAACTCCATCAATTATTGAATTTCTAAATAAAGTTAGACTACTATATTATAGTACTTAGCAATAATTCGATAATTATTCCCTGTGGATTCGACAACCTTACTTCTCTATATTAAAACTTGACACCGTAGACTTGCGGTTAGAAAAATCTCTAACAATATGATTGTGGGAAAAACTTTTCCATTACAATCATTTTGAACTCATCCCATGTTAAAGCATTTCGTTCTTCCTCGTTCTTAGTCCTCCAATACCCTTCCCACCAATGATCAGCGTCTTCAGTAAGTTGGAAAGTAGCACATACGACACTCTATTCGTCTGTGCATCCAATAAGTCGAAAAATCCTCTCTAGCGATCGAAACCATTCTTCTCTTCTTTGCCGGGCCATCACGCCCGTTGAATGTGGGTGGACGATAGTGGCGAAATTGTTCCACAACTCGTGCGTTGTTGTTGTTGTTGTCCCCGTTGTTCTGCACACATCTGAGAAACTCAACAATTATATCTCCAGCAGTAGTAGTGGTTTGATTTCTTGTGTTAGTGGAGTTCTCACCATTGACTTGATTTCCACGACGGGGAGCCATATTCCTAAGGTCATACATAATGTATTATTATTATTATTTATCCCACGTTATTAATAGATTTTGCATGAAATATCTAACTTAAAATCTAAATATCATAATATAATGGTCAAATAAATTAAGATCAATTAAAGGACAACTAAGTTTTATATATAATAAGGATTTATTTATCAATTATTGCAATGCATAGACTCATCTATCTCTACTGATCCATGTCTTCATCTTCCTAGGATCTTCTTAGGATCTTCGTCTAGATCTTCTTCGGATCTTCTTCCAGGTTTCTTACGGTTCCTCATCTTCTACCATAGCCTCATTGTTCAAAAACTCAATCCATTTATGGTATAACTTTGTGATAAATATCCCGTAGTTGATTTTGGGTCGGTCATCATGCCCGTCATACTCCAATAATGAGGCATAAAGCTTTTCAGCCTTGACGTTCCAAAAAGAGGGTAAGCTATCAATCACTCTACGGGAGGCAGCGCGTTCGTTTGGAGCCCCGATGACATTCCTCACATTGTACCACAACTGGTGAATTTTAACTATATATTCTCCAATACTATCCCCCTCCTCAATTTGATAGTTGAAATAATGATTGAGTCGGTTAATTGGATGGTTCGGACCCCAGTTATTATTATTATTATTCTTTCTTGCAGTGTGGCGAGTGCGAGTTCCTGCCATCTATATATATGTGCATTTGCAACTATAAGTCTATTTTTACATTTTTTTTTTAAAGGAATACAAGATTTCTATTCATCTAACATATAAACTAGTATTATATTTCTAAAGCAGAAATTAATAACATGGAATCATAATAAAATAAATCATGACATAACTGAGGATATTGTATAATTTCACTCGCATTAATAATTCTCTTACCTTGAGGATACCGACAAGATATGACAGAGGTGGATGTTATTACACCATTTTATCTTATACAAAGTTTGACGTTTATTTTACTATTTTTTTTAAAAAACTATACATTTTAATTTTAATTTTAATTTTTTTAACAAGCCTACAGAAACGTAGACCTGCTCTGATACCACTTGTAACAACCCAATTTTATTAATTTAAAATATTCTAAAAATATTTTTAAAAAAAAACATAATTTTATAAATTAAAGTGATCCCAATAATGATAAAAAAAGGTTGATTGAGAAATTTTAATTCTTAAGGAAAACAAATATAATAATAATAATAATAATAATAATAATAATAATAATAATAGTGGTAATAGTAGTAGTAGTAGTAATAATAATAATAATAATAATAATAATAATAATAATAATAATAATAATAATGCATCTTCCAAATTAAAATATCCAACAATTGTTCCAAGCATAAACCAGAAAAATTAAAGACATAAATCTAAAATTTAGTCCGATCATAATTATTTAAAATATAGCATGATTTATTCCACCATCCATAACATCATATCTTCAGCCGGATTCCTCAACCTGAAAGTCATGATAATAATAATAGGGGTGAGCTTCAGTTCGCTCGGTAGGGATATATCGACAATATTTAATATAACATGAAAAACATTCACATAATTACAACATAAATTCATTCATTTCCTCTTTTTCCTCGTTGGCAGTTCTGCATATAGCATTGTGGGTTCACCCAGAAGATACGTTTGATCCCGCACTTTTCATGGCCCCTAGCTTATATGAATTTATTTCTGTTGACATATATTGCAATCAATGAAGTACAATCATGAAACATTAAATAAAGACAAATACTATAGAAATCCCTACCTTAATAATCGCAGATATTTGATGTAGAAAAATGAACAGTAAAAGTCATAATCCTCGATCCCTTCATTTTCTACATTAAATAAAATTATAATTAATATGTGATTTTAATAAATTAAACTAATTAATAAAGAATTTGTGAAAAATATTGAAAGAAGCTTGTGAATTTTGAATATATATATATAGATATATATGAAACTTGAATAATAATTAGAGAGAAAATATCATTACCTTAATAATATGCAAATTTGGGTGTAAATTTATGTATGAAACTACACATATTTATACTAGTTAATTATAACCCCTAAACATCTAACCTAAATTAGCCCCTAATATATATATAACCCCTAACACCCTTAAAATAACCTCTAAGTAATCCCTACTTAATTAGTGGCTATCACACCATGAATCTTTCCAAAGAGAATTTTTTTACTGTCCTCAACACATTTAGCAATGTCTCCCTCAACAATCTCCACTCCAATAGTCTCAGCCTCAAATAGAGAAAATCTCTTTAGACCTTCCAGCACCTCACTAGTCATAGCTGAATCGATCCCAAATTCAATCTCAAACAAGGACTAAGCTCACTCCAGGATAAGAGGACTCGACCTCAAAGAAACCTGCAAAAAATAAAAGGAAAAGAGAAAAAAGAAGAAGATGAGCAACTAAACTCAATGAAACAGTAAGACATAGAAAAACCAAGAAAACCAAGGAGAACCCTGGAAGAAGCTCCGAAGCTCCGATGAAAACAACCACCACTGCCAACATGACCTAAGAGCAAGGCAAGCAAATCTAGAAGAAAACACACACAAGACCTAGAAGAAAACACATACAAAATGGGAAAGAAACGAAAAAGCGAAAGGAATAGGGGACTCCCATGCGGAAACTTGGCACACTCTCATAGAGAGAGAATTCACACTTCAAAGAAGACCATAACCACACTTTAGTTTGGTCTAACCCTTTTTTGACTTATTTGATTTTCCCCCTATTTTCTAAAACAAAATTATTTTCAAAAAAAAAAATCAAAATCGAAATCAACCCCAGCCCCCTATCCCACCCAAAATCAACCCCAACCTCACCTACCCAAAATATTGCTCCCCAAATCCCCCCAAGAAATGAACCAGCATCGGCGTCAAAATTTAAGGATTTATTGATGGATTTATCAGCATCAAATTGTCGCTCTTCTTTCCTTGTGAGCAGGAAGACGAACCCACCCCAAATCCTTTTTTTCGGATTGTTTGGTGTTTTGAGTTTTTATTGATGGCTTTATTGGTCGAAAAGAGGTTTATGTGTTGGAATTTAGGGATTTAGTTTCGATGTTGTTGTTAATGGTATGTAAGAGTTGGAGATTAATTACAAATTTAGGGTTTATGGACTTCACAATATGGACATTGTAGTATATTGTTGAAGATCAATTCACGATATAGGTTCACAATTTAGGTTAACGGTATATTTTCACAGTTTATCCATTATACCGTGAAGTCATATAATACTGTGTAGTCATAATACCGTGAAATGATGTAATGCCATGAACTCATGTTATACCGTGTAGATCCAACTAGATTAGTTCAGTCAGGGAGCATGATACACAAGTATATTTGAGTAATGAAAGTGATTTTAAGCTTCATAATATTTATGACAAAGGCATGTATTTTTCTTAGAAACATTACCCCCCCGATATCTAAATCGAACTTCACGCTATCGTGCACAGTCTCCATGAGGTCCGAAAAACAATTATCCCTATCATGAATAGTTATTATCTCGTCTTTCCGTCGACATATTTGATTCCTTGCCAATGTCTACCATATCGAACTACCAAATTATGTCAATTCATCTGCAAGAAAAATAATAAATAAATAATAAACAACGATCGTCTAGATAATAGACATGTCTTTAAAAATGTCCATGTAATTTCTACTATCACAATTTGCATAAATTCACGATACATATGAGTTCACAATATTATACTCAATCAAATCAGTGTACATATATATGAGTTCACGATATAAATTCACGGTACATATGAGTTCACGACATAAATTTACTTCACGGAATCTACTTCAAGGTAGTCTATAATTTCACGGTACTATATATTTTCACAGTATTACAGGACTTCACGATATTATATGACTTCACGGTATTATATGCCTTCACGGTATAATGTATTAAATTATGAACATATATCTGTGAATATATACCGTTAATCTAAATTGTGAACCTATATAGTGAACTTCTGCAAAAATATTCATAGCATCAAGCAAATCGTGAACCATATACCATAGCGTGAATTGAACTAGTTTTTTGATATACATACCGTGATGTTATATTTCAAGTCATATAGTGAGTATTTTCATACAATAATTATCAAAAAATCATAAAAACGATATTAAACTCGAACACTTACACCAAAGAAGAATACTAACAAATTTATTACGAAATAAAAATAAGCATATAAAGTCTAAAACTTTGAAGTACGATAATACAAGTCCACATATAAGTATACAACATATATACCTCTCAATTTATGAGTATAAACAGAGGAGATGTGAGGAGGACAAAGAAAAAAAATGATATTAAAATGTTAGAATTACACACCAAATGTGAATATGCCACTTGAATATTATTGGTTGGACAAAAAATCCTCCCATAATGAGAGTAGATGTGGAAAATTAATTCCCCAGTTGAAGGCAGCCACCAACACCATGTTTCTGTCATTTGTTTTTTTTTTTTTCTTCCTTTTTTTTTAAGGGGGTAGAAGTGTATTGTGTGTTGAAGAGAGAGGGTTGAGTTAACCATGAGATTGGGTTAAAATAAGGATAAAAATATAAAACACACTCCTTTTGTATAGAAAAGAATTTGTTATGAAAAAGTGATAAAAAAAAGAGTTTTTATATCCCACTTGTGTATATTGAGCAATTATTACTAACTTTAATATGGCCACAATAGTTTATCATTCCTATATACATATAAATATTTGTAATATTTATTTTTCTTGTAGTGACACTTCATGACCCACCGAAAGTTGGAGAAATAGACCATCTATTGAGCAGTCTTCATCGATATGTTGGTGGACTCATGTGGAAACCTAATTTTTTTTTATTTTTTTATTTATAATAATTTTCGGTGACCCCTTCAAGTTCTGAAATCACATCAATATATTTTTCCCATTTAAAAAATGTTTCAAAAATCTTCATTGCATTTGATATCTTACCTAAGAGATCTTTTGAAACAGGATCTTCCTCTCTTTAATGGTGGGGTCCAAAATATATATAGTCATGAAACATCATGATTCATGTTAAAATTCATGTTATTCATGTCATTATCCAAAGCTGTAACTGAAATCTAGTCATTAATCCTGTATATTATGTGTTATGACAAGATAGATACAGCTGGTTTCTTTTTCGAGAAGCTTTGTTGACAACTTTGTATTCACATGAAGGGATGATGCTATTCTTTATTGAGTTGATAAAAATTGAAGTATTGATAGCAAAATCTTGAGCAATTTCCATGACACCATCTATCTGCGTATCACTCAATTGAAATTATAAAACGTTGGATCATATATTGATTTAGGTATAAATAAACCAGATGTACTTCGGGTCGTATCCCTAGACTCGAGCCCTGGTACTTCGTTCGGATGACCTGTAATAGAACACACGTTAGGCTAGTAGGGAAGGTTCATTAAGACCCTCCGATCTTAAGCCAAGTCTGAGATCTTAGGTCAAAGTGAAGGCGGGAGCGAGGTGAATAGTAGAATAATGAATACCTGAAAATGGTTGCAATTTGTAGTATTTATAGTTTTGGTTGGACTAGGCCGTACAAGCTAGCTCCACGTGTCTTGATCTCCTAGGCCCAGACGTCACTATCAAGGGATATACGGTCACGATCATGGGTCAACCCGGATCATTGCTTCGGGTCGGGTTTGGATCCTTTAGAGGATACGGATCCTTCTTGGAAATAGGGTCCGTCCCGAACTTACCTCGCGTGGGGTCGCGAACCTTCGCAGATGATGTCGCTTCAAGGTGATCTTAGCACTCGGACCACCTTAGGGTCGCGAGCCTACTAAAGGTCTGTGTGTAATGCATTGGCGATCTTCTCGAGACGTGAGCTTGACACCTCGGTTCGCTCGGGAGCTCTAGTTGGGCTTCTCGAACCATACTGATGGCTCTGGAATTTAAGTAATACTTCGAGGGTAAGGTGGTCTTTAAACAATACTCATCATTACTCCCTCAGTTATTTTTATTATTTAAAATAGAAATAACTATTAATCTGGACCATCGAATTCGAAAAGTCTCTATATTTTTAACCGTTAGATATTCCCGCTTTTTCCTATATATATAAGGCCAAGGGTTTCAATTTTCATTTCTTACTAGAGGCTTCGCAGCGGTGATTTGTTCTTGGGACGTTGTGGCTTGCAGGTGCTTCTTCCGACGTCTTCCATTTCTCCCAGCTCGCTTTTACGAGGTAGCCATTCCACTTCCTTTCGTTCTTATTCTTTGATTTTATTAAAAAAAAAAATTTTTCTCTTCACCTTTTAAAGGAAGCATGAACTTGTCGGATCGAACCCTTGGTTCTTCTGATTCTAGCTCGAGCACCTCGAGCTCGAGTTCGAAAAATTCTAACTCTAGCCCAGATTCGAATATTAACCCAAATAATGTAGCTGGGCCTCACGAAATTTTAGATGTTGATCCCGTTAGAGATATTAGGGTAGGCTCCCATGTAGATGAAACCAACGAGTCCGAATCGAGTAATAGTTCCGAAAGGAATGACCCTCTTGCCGATCCTGACCTCGAGTTCACTGCCCCTTGGGCTTTGCTTCGGTATAAATAAACCAGATGTACTTCGGGTCGTATCCCTGAGACTCGAGCCCGGGTACTTCGTTCGGATGACTGTAATAGAACACACGTTAGGCTAGCGGGAAGGTTCCCGGCTAAGACCCTCCGATCTTAAGCCGATCTGAGATCTTAGTCAAAGTCAAAGTGGCGAGGAGCGAGGTGAATAGTAGAATAATGAATACCGAAAATGGTTGCAATCTGTAGTATTTATAGTTTTGGTTGGACTAGGCCGTACAAGCTAGCTCCACGTGTCTTGATCTCCCAGGCCCAGGCGTCACTATCAAGGATATACGGTCACGATCATGGGTCAACCGGATCATTGCTTGGTCGGGTTTGGATCCTTTAGAGGATACGGATCCTTCTTGGAAATAGGGTCCGTCCGGACTTACCTCGCGTGGGGTCGCGAACCTTTGTGATGATGTCGCTTCAAGAGGTCGATCTTAGCCTCGGACCACCTCGCCTAGGGTCGCGAGCCTACTAAAGGTGCAGGTAATGCGGTTGGCGATCTTCTCGAGACGTGAGCTTGACACCTCGGTTCGCTCGGGAGCTCTGGTTGGGCTTCTCGAACCATGCGATGGCTCTGGAATTTAAGTAATACTTCGAGGGTAAGGTGGTCTTTAAACAATACTCATCGTTATATATATATATATATATATATATATATATATATGATTAATTAGATCATTATTTTTGGCAGCTTATAAAAATTGAGTAACTCGCAAAAATTATTGTAGAGGTTCAGCTTTATTATATTATACATGAATATTCACTCGTGATTTGTTCCTGTATTATAAATTACGCCTTTTGAGGAGAGATTTTTATAACATAAACTTCATGGGCCTATTCGTAACACTTTTATGTGTAATTTTAATAGGTATCTGGATATTTTTGGTTAAAGACTTTCATATATAGTCGTGTTCAGATCAGAGGTGTGAGGTTCGAATTTCACGAGCTCCTCTCCTTCAAAGATTTGTACTTAAAAAGGAAATTATAAATGGTTAAACCTCAAGGGTAGTTTTTTTTACCTAATTTTATTTCATGACATCATTTATATATTTAATGATTTATAAATCCCACTTGAAACTACTTGCGTAAGTACTGAGGTTGTAAATCATTGAACATGCCTTATTACGTTATCATGTACACATCAAATAAATCATAAACCTACTTTAGTATTTTTAGTGACTGCAATGAAAGTTTTTTATAATACTCCCATTCAAATGAATTTTTCTTTCTGGTGCAAATATTGACGCTATAATCGCTTGGACATGATCTTCTATTGAAAATCATATTGCATTCATTGTTGTATTACATTAATAATCGCTATAATTTATTGATAAAATTTTAAAACAGATAATAAAATTTAATAAAATATATGTACGCTATATATAGTAGCTGTATAAAATGAAATTTGAAACATTAATATCTGCCCTCTTTGGTTTTATGTTGTCTATAATAAGTTTGTCTTCTAGCCTTGTTTGCCTGCAAGTAATGGGACACAAGAGAGCAACATAACATGATATTGTAAGGGTAGACTGAGAATTGTGACAAGTCCAACACATAACTAATATCTCATCATTAAATGTGCAATGAAAGGAGCTGATAAAGGGCGTGCTATATAAACATTCGTTCCTGTCTGTCTTTATGTAAATATGGGTTTGATGGGGTGGGGTTAGTGGCTTGGCACAACCCAAACTAATCATATAAACACTTGGAAAATATGTCCCCCAAATGTTTTTTTCTTTTTTCTTTTGGTTCGTGTATATGTATACAGATATATAGGGACGGAGCCAGAGGCTGACGGTGGCCACCCCCTTGACTTCATAAATTTCCAAAAATAATATAGTTCTTTTTATGTATATATAATTATTAAAGTTATAATTTTTATATAAAATCTTACGCCCATCCCCCACCCCCAAAACCCAAAAAAAAAAAAATTAAAAACACCTCTTTATCCAGTGTCTACTACTTTTAAGAAAAATCTTATCCCATAAAGTTCATTTTATAGCTCCGTCCTGTATATAGATATAGATATATTGTGAGTGCCCATTAGCATATGTCAAAAAATCTATTAGGGAATGTGGGGCACATCATCGATAACTTGATGCTGCCAACATAGTCATGGAATGAATGAATCTTGAGTTAAATCATTGTGAACCAATTCAGGTTTTAAATAATCATGCAACCACCACAATAAATATTGCAACAATGTCATTGTACAAGAAAGAAACCGTGCCTATGTGATAACAACTATGATTACTCTTATATATTCCTGAAGAGGTTGATTGGTGATACATTAATATTTCATGAGATGAATGGACAGTATAATAATGTCACCAGCAAACAAGACTAAAATATCAGTGGGCAAAAAAGGAAAACATACAAACAAACAAACAAATCTTTTACAAGAAAAAATGTTTATTAAATATAATTTAGATAAATATAGGTTCAATTCCAAAAACTATTCCCAAAGCTTAGCTTTATTCCAAAACAACAACAACAACAACAACAACAACAAACTAAGCCTTAATCCCACTACGTGGGGTCGGCTATACGGATCATATCGCGCCATCGTTTACGGTCATAAGCCATATTTTCGTTTATTTAGGTATAACATGTCATGTTTAATAGCTTCTTTCAAGTCTTTTTAGGTCTACCTCTCCTCTTTTGATTTGTGTGAGTGATTCTCTACCTTCTAAACGTCGCACGAGTGCATCTAAAGGTCTCCTATAAACATGTCCAAACCATCTTAATCGTGTTTCTCTAATTTTCTCGTCTATTGGTGCTACTCCCACTTTGTTTCTAATGTGTTCATTTCTTATTCTATCTAATCTAGTGTGTCCGCACATCCATCTTAGCATTCTCATCTCTGCTACCCTCATTTTTTGTTCGTGTTCATATTTAGTCGCCCAACATTCTCGCTCCATAAAGCATTGCGGGTCTTATGGCCGTTTTATAAAATTTTCCTTTCAATTTTAATGGTATTTTACGGTCACAAAGGATAGAAGATGCACTCCTCCATTTATTCCAACCCGCCTTTGGATCCTATGTGTGACATCTTTATTGATTTCTCCGTTCTCTTCAATTATAGATCCTAAGTATTTAAAACTCTTTGTTATACTCACTTCATGTCCATCAATTTTAACCTTCGTCTCATTGTTCTGTTGTTTTTTTTTACTAAAGTGGCATTCCATGTATTCATTTTAGCCCTACTTATAGTAAAACCTTTTGATTCTAGTGCTTCTCTCCAAACTTCCAATTTTGCATTTACTCCTTCCCTTGTTTCATCAATTAAAACTATATCGTCCGCAAATAACATACATTCAGGGATGGAATTTTGTAAGTGTTTAGTGATTTCATCAATTATTAGGATAAAAAGGTACGGGCTTAGAGCAGATCCCTGATGCAAACCTATAGTGTTTGGGAATTCACTAGATATTCCTGTTGGTGTCCTGATACATGTTGTTATACCATCATACATATGCATGAGCCCTATTGCATGAATAAAATTGTTGGTTTCAGAAAACATTTTTCTTTTTCGTCATTGGGTGTCAAAGCAATATTCAACCAACCAAAATCTAGTACTTTGACTACTTTCCCTGACTTTTTATGGCAGCCATAAATATGTAACTACTAACTATGCAGGTAAAATTATTCGACAAATCTTGCTTGCTTGTTCAGAAAGTTTTCACGTGTATAATTCGACAGTTCACATATGAAAAAGATATGATTGTTTAAATCTCATGTCCTCGTTTGGATAAATTTTAAAGGGAAATTCCAGGTACAAGTCTGAGATTGGAGAGCACAAAAAGCTCAAAGAAGTTTGTAAGCATCAAGCAATAAATGTGCGATTGGATATGCTTTCATTTTGAAAAAAAAAATTCGCTAGAGAATAGTGAGAAAAAAATTCTGATGAAAGTTTTTGAAAAATTTTGATAGTGTGAATGGATATATAATGATGAAAGTTGATTTGATTTAAAAATAGTAAAATTATGATTGGATGTGATTGATAGTTAGACATGTGAGTGAGTGAATAGTGAAATTTGTGGGAGAATGTGTAATAATGATTAGTTTTTTGTGAAAAAATGTATCGATGTGATTGGTGTAAGAAAAAATGAGAAAAAGTAAAAGTGAGATAATAGTATATTTTCTGAAAATTTTCATAAACAATCGCATGTTTGGTCAAAATAATTCTTCAGAGGAACGAAAATAAAATCTTGCTCATATCCAATCGCAACCTAAGTACTTCATCCGGATTAATAAAATTGAAGATAATGATTTTAAATTATTAATAACAAATTCATTAGAATTGGTTTCAAAGTCTTAAACTACTACACTGAGCAACTTTTGACTCGTTGTGATTGATTTCAAATCAATTTTACATGAAACCAGTGTTGTAAAATTCGACTTAAGCGCCCCTAGGCCGAAGCGATTAATGTCCAAATTGGTGAAAAAATAGCCTCCAAAAAAATCGGGTCTAGGCGGCCAAAAATCGGGCCTAGACACCCGCCTATGCAGCTAAACATGGATTAAAAAGAAAAAAATGAAAAAAATAGTATCGTTATTCGTTTCCTAGGTGCCCGCCTCAAGGAACTAAAATCGACACTTGAACAAAAACAGCCAATGAACAGTTTTTTCCTGTTTTTTTGGATAAGGTAATACCAAGAAACAACTAGTACACTACAACTGCATTACTGCAACGACTCCAGGGACACCCTGGAGAATCACTAACAAGAGTACAAGATAAACATATCAATATTAAATAGTTTTGTAACGAACCTTACTCTGTGGGATGATTGAAACTTTACTGACCAATATAAACTATTGAGCATCAATGTTCTTCAGCCATTTTTCTCTTTAAAGCCAGTAGTGCCTGTGTACAGTTAAAAAGAACATGGCTCTGGGAAATTAGCATGAGATAAATAGTACAGTAGTCAGTACTGGATATTGAAATATCAAGACTACTTGTGTCATTTTACATTCGATGACATTATAAAAGTTCAAAAATTCTGCTCAAAACGCCCATGTTAAACCATAGCCCAAAAGTAATTTTGCTTCAAGCCTTAACTACACAGAATACATGGAAAAAATATTATGCTATCCCAGCTCTCAAGTCAGATGGTCTTCTCAGCTCGGGAAAAACAAAAGAAAAACATTAAAAAATGTTTTCAATTCAAACCTATTCACTTCTCTGCGAAAGAAATAACTCAAGTGCTAACAGTGAGACGACACTACAACTGCTCAGTGAGCATATAATATAGGCAAAATAGTGCCAGTCAATGGACAGCGTAAAGCTATAAAGCATCGACAAGAGAGATTGTCTAACAATGTTAAATAAAATGAGAGGAGATAAAATGCTAAATAACTGCTGAGCAAGAATCTTTGGAGACATTCCATTCTCTAGTTCCGATCAGGTTTATAATTCGTGCTTCCCTTACAAACATGAAAAGTAAGGACAACAATAATTGATAGCATTCCAGGCATACCATGACAAAGACAAACCGTAGATATTAAGGCAATTTGGGTTAGCAAAATGATTAACTAACTTGTTTTTTTCTATTTCTTCTGAATAAAAGATTTGACATTTTCCATCCAACGTAGGTACTCATTTTTATCCTTGTTCCTCATATAAAGATGCAAAAATTCAGCCAGCTTATCGTCTACACCCCTCGCTTCTAAGAAATCATAGAGGGAATCTTGTAGTTCATCATCCAATTCCCTGCAAAACAAAATAAAAACTATAAAAATGATAGGGAAAGAACGAATGTTTACCATAGTTCTTCATTGAGAGGTGAACAAACATGACTGCAACATCTACAATAATTCAGGGGTTCATAAGGAATGAAAGAAACATACTTGAATTTGGGGCCCATGTAAGGTTGATCTTTTATTCTATCATGGCCACGTGTAAATACTTGGCGAATCTCAATACTATCTGGCCATGCAGAGCAGACAAACTCCAATATATTACTATCTTTCCCCTTGAAGATATCAATAATCAAAGTAATGTGAAGCTTCACATCCTCTCGAGTCATCATTCTTTTTCATAGGAATCGATCCATCAAACATAGTCACTTCAATTTTGATCTCTTCTTTCTCTCCAAATTTCCCGCTTAATCGAATCCACTGCTCCCCCGGCCGCTCGTCAACCTTGAATGAATTGAATTTTGGTACAGGCTGTAGCATGCACATAATTAGGTGCCCCATTGTTTCTTATAATTGTTATTCAGGCAAACCAGCGGTTTTCATCAATGCTTACTTACTAGAAAGAACTGTTCAACAAGATAAGCAGAAACAAAGAACTTTCACAAATCACAATAAAGCATTATTATCTTAAATATGATGAAGAAGATGGGACATTCAATGGTTTATCATCTAAATGATTTTGAAAGAACAAAATATTTTCTGTAACTCAAAGCCAAAATGCACCAGATATATAAATTCTATTGAATTTATAACTTTCAATTACAACTGCTTTTCAGCAGCAATGATCACTAGATCTGACTGCTGTTTATTCAGGCGCCTTAAATAACTCTATCCTACAATTAAGCCTGGCTGCACCCATTTAATCGCATGATCATTGTAATCACACTTGCTTTGGAGTGTGACACACTAAATGCCAAGTATAAATAAATCGTCCAATGAATGTTTAAGGAATGGAGAGGGGGAGGACATAATTTCCTTTGACAATCCACGGGTAGAGTTCACTCAATCGCACGTTTTGTTCCTTTACTTCCATGAAATTTTCACTGTTTCAAGATAAATATCTTCATTAACCTGACAAGACAACTCACAGGGACAACCGAGATTTCATCACGCAGTTTCAACTCTCTACAGGAGTTCCTTAATTATCTTTTCAATCTGTCTCCCAAATTCTGCTCAAGACATGGTTTTGCCGAAGAAAAAAAGAGCAAACCACGAAAGTGAGGTAAATGAAGAGAACAAGAAATTCCGAGCAAAATGCAAAAATCTGTGTTCCCAAATTGCACATCTAAAAAGATTTACTTTTACATGACAAATCATAGTTCACCATCAATATGTTTAGTCTGATGGAAAGCTAAATGCTTTTGCTTGAAACAACTCACATTTTTGCCCATTCCAATCTTTTACAATGTCGAATATCATATCTTGACTTCCTTACACAAAACCCAGTAGTATCCAAAGGTTCCCTGATTCACCAATTAAAAAATCCGGCGATCATTCCTTGCTAGCCACCCTAAACAAGCCCCAAAAAGACAATAAAAATAAACTTTCCTGTGCCCAACAACTCCAAATAATGTTTCAGAAAACTATAGAGCAGTTACAACACAATACGAATAATTCTTCAGTATATATATAAAAGGGAAGTAAAAAAAAAAAAAAGCAATGGTGAATCCTCAACTTGAAGATCAATTAGTATTCTGTTTTTATTCACTGAAAAACCTTAAAATGAGATGGACATTTCTTCACACTCTTACTCTCAAGTTGAAGCATGTACAATGATCTTCAGTTCTGAAATAGAGTTATATTTGTGTGTTTGCTATCAAGTCCAATCCAAGTATGCTTATCAGAACATCAAACGGAAGACAAATATTACAAACACAAAAAACTATTCCACTCGACAAATTTAACAGTAATTCATGAAAGTTAATGACTTACACAACACATAAAATGCAATAGTCGGTCATCTATTTTCTGTATCAGCAATTCGTAACAACAATCCCAAACTTCACCACAATGAATCTAAGCCTTTTTCTGTACACCACAAAAACAGAAGGGCAAAACATCCGCATGACCTTCGCAGCTTTCGATTACGGCACATAGGGTGCCTCAAAAATCATTCATCAAAAAAAAGAGTCAAACCATTTCTCAAACAATCTCGATGCGCCTAACCCAGCTACAGTTTTTTAACAATGTAAGTAAACTCACTTGTAGCTGTCTCTAATTCATTTAGACAAAATTAACAAGTAAACCATTTCACACCCACGGAATTTTCAAACTTCCCAACGCCTAAACAGTTATCCAAAACAAAAGCAGGGTCTATAGGACAAGCATATACCAACACTCAAGAACTGACAAACAACATAAATTAGTAAGTAAATTTAAAAAGAAAAAAAAAGATAATGCTTATCAATAAATATATTAAAAAATTCAGCAATACCTCAGATGGTGGGGAATGATCGAGCTCGTACTGGATTTCGTTTCGAATAAGCCGGAGAATGTTGCTTTCGAACGCCGATTTTCGCATTTCCGACACGTAATTTCTGGTTGAAGATTTGAGAAAATGATTGACTGGTTTGGATTGTTGTTGAAGGACGACATTTTTAACTGCTCCTCGTAATCCTCGAACCAGACGAAGAGCCATTTGGCTGAATTGATGTAGAAAATGATTTACACTGGAAAGCTGAAGGAAGGGTTTAAGGAGGTTTTTGCCTTAGCCCTCAAAAATAGGGTTAATTACAAAAAGCACCCTTCAGGTTAAACCTAATTACGAAAATCCCAGCTAACTATCAAAATTACAAAAAATACCCCTGAGGTTTTATTTTATCTAGAATTTACCCCTTCGTAAGCAATATAGATTTCAAAATCCTCCCTCATAGTTATAAAAATATTATAGTTTAGCCTTTAATTTTAACACTGAATCAAACCTCAGAGGTATTTTTTATAATTTTAAAAGGTAGCTAAATTTTTTTATAATTAGGTCAAACCTAAGGGATACTTTTTGTAATTATCCCTCAAAAATATGTTGTTTTTATTTTATTTTTAGTTTTCTCGGTGTTTTCCATTTTATATGTATATTATTTATCTTCTGATTTTATTTTAGCGGAAATAGGTCAGATTGGTACCTATATAGTAAAAAAAAATAGTAATCTTTTTGAAATAAATATTTTTCAGCCATTTTGCTAGAGAAAGTAACATTTATACTCTTCTAGAATGTGGATTTGATAATTGGTCTCTTTCTCCTTAGTCTTGTTATTTCCTTCAGATATTTTGAAACTTTTCGGCCACCATTGATGGCAATCTGTCATACGGGCATCTCGAAAAAACCTCTTTCGATCTTAGCTGAAACAGAATAATATTATTACAAAGAGGTGAAAAAAAAACACAAAATATAGAAGTCTGGTCAAAAAGCACTAGTACAGAAAAGGCTATAGAAATCATCAAATATGCATCGGTTTCCACAAAAACCGATGCATAAAATGGCCAGGTGGCAATTTTGAAAATAAATCCAAGTCTTTAGGCATCATTTGTTTGATGAAAAACCGAGACCTAAAAACTTTTTTACTTTTTTAAATTAGATTAAAAACTTTAGGCGTTGGTTTCTTAGTTAATAACCGATACATATACGTTTTTATTTTTAATTTAAAGCATTTAATTGACCCACAACCTCTTAACTCCCACTTTTCACGTATTACCTAAGCCACACCGCCGTCTAGCAACTGCCGCCCTGCCACCTCTGCCTCGCACTTCGCAAGCGGCCGCCCCGCCCCCGCCGTCGCAATTCCGAGGAGAATCACGATGCTTTTGGTGAACATTATGCATCAGTTTTTGCTTAGAAACCGATGCCTATTGTTTACTTTAGGCATCGGTTGAAACTGATGCCTATACATGTGATTATAAGCATCGCCTTCATATGCATCGCCGCTGGAACCGATGCTTAAAGTCGTTTACAACGGATGCAAATGGTCAGTTTTGTACTAGTGAAGGCTTGTTACTTGGCACCGAGTTATGTAACACGATATCGAGTCACATAACTCGATAGTGTGTTACATAGCAAGATACCAGGTCTTAGAATACCTGGGCGTATAACTCGATACTAGATCTAATAGGCAATAACTTGAGTTACAGGACGAAAACCCTTGTCATTTTCCCCATTCATCCCAACCACCATTAATGATGCATCAAGGTTTTCGACATCAACAATCTCACCTAAAATATATAAACCTAAACAAATTCTACCACTCTAACAACAAATCTTAACCCAACTATAAACTAACTAATTCAACAAAAAGATATAAAATTAATCGAAATGAAGTTTGCAACTATAAACTAACTAATTCAACAAAAAGATATAAAATTAATCGAAATGAAGTTTGTAGTTGTTAATTTTTTCTTCCAAATTATGCTTTTCTGAGTTGGAGAGGGGGTGCGCCTTAAATTGACTAAAGGGTAAATTGGGTTTTTCATGCAATTAAATAGCTAAAAAAAACATGTGTTTCAAAAACAAAATAGCTAAAAAATATTTTGACATTAGAGGAAGTGCTAAAAACTTGGACTTTTTATTTGGGCTTCATAGAAAAGCCCAAAGTTATGGGTCGGTTGTCTTCCATCTCTAGTCCTTTTAACGACCTCAAATTTGTTGTTTGTGGTGTTTGATTTTCTCAGAAAATGGACAGAATAAACAGGACAAAATTAAAGTCGAGGCGATTTAATTGCATGAAACGATATCTAAAAGTTACTATGTTTAATTGCAGAATAAACATGACAAAATTAGGCTCCACGAGAGTAATTATCCAAAAGTAAAATAATTGAATATATATAAATTAATGATATCTAAGTCTATCAAATTGTTCACAAAACCCGAAGTACATAAACTAGGTTTATTTCATATAATACAGCGAAAGTCTTAACTTACAAAATATAAAACAACAACTTAGATGAAGTAAACTTATTACAAATTCCTTGTTCAAAATATTAAACAAAAAGTTATTATCATAAAAATATAATAATATTAAGACCACAAAGTCATCCTACTCCTGCGTCCAAGGTTCTGTATCAGCTTCAATAGACTCTGAAAATCATTTAAAAAAACATATGGTGAGCTAAATGAGCCTAGTGGGTAAGGGAATGGGAATGCAAGAGTTATTAATGACAACCTGAAACAGATTCTTTAAGTTAATTACTTAGTGTATAAAACGGTTTCATGCCTGTAAATACGGTGAAACAAATCACGATAATGCAAGCCAAATTTAAAATGGACATGGTTATATGCCCCATTTTAAAACCAACGGTCGGGACTACTCAACAATAAATGCAGGGCCAATGTGAATTACACCGCACCCTAATATTCTCCCTCATACCATTCATGGCCGAAGCCTAACACCTTATTCCTCCTTGGTGGCTCGACGGCTCTTTAACTGTGGGTTTAAACCTAGAGATCATCATATTAACACATTGAACTACTTATAGTTTTCCAAATCAAACTTGATATACAATTTGAAATTTGTAAACACGGGTTAACCTACAATCACGAGCACTTGAGTGCAAACACGTACAAGCACGAAAGTGTAATCACGAGATACACAAGCATATGTGTGCTATCACGAGAAACACAATTACAAAAGTACTATCGCGAGATACGCAAGTACATAAAAATACTATCGCGAATACAACAAGTACATATGTAATATCATGAGATACACTAGTACAAGAGTGTTATCACGAGAAACACAAGCACATTTCGCGAGATACACAAGCGCAAATGTACTATCACGAGATACACAAGCATATATGTAATATCATCACATACACTAGTACAAGAGTGTTATCATGAGAAACACAAGCACATTTTCATGAGATACACAAGCACAAATGTACTATAACGAGATATACAAGCATATATATGCTATAGCGAGATACACAAGCACTAAAATGTTATCTCGAGAAACACAAGCACATACATGTAACAGCAAACAAGTACCAAAGTCTGATCACGAGAAACACAAGCATATACGTGCTATCGCGAGAAACACAAGCACATAAAGTGCTATTGCGAGATACACGAGTACAAATGTACTATCGCGAGAAACACAAGCACATAATGATATTGCAAGCACAACACCAGACCAACATGAGAAAAATAAGGGAAATTACACAAAATACCCTCCTTTTGGCACAAATCCCGATTTTACTAATATCTCACATCCATACCTTTTTTTTTTTACTTTTTGTACGCTCTTTTTTTAGTTTTTCCCTCATTTACGCTGCAGCCTTTTCGTGTCCTTCTCTCTCTTTCCTCTCGACGTTTGGTTTTTCCTTTGCATGTCCGCCATTGTTGGTTGTTTTCTCTTTGATTCTGGTAACTTCTTGTTCAAAATATGAAGTCCCAATTTCTCCATCTTCTAAGAAAGAAAGATGAAACTTGTGGATGTTGATGAAAAACAAGTTGTTAAGAGAAAATCATCCAAAAAGAAAGTTGTTGGATTTAGAGGCGTTGATGCTACTGAAGTATGATGTTTTTTCTTTTATATTAATGGATTTATTTTGTTATTTATTGTTTCTAAGGATTTTTGTTTTTTTTTTCGTTTTTGTGTTGTTTCTGTTGTGTTTCAGTGTTGTTTCTGTTGTGTTTCTATGTTGTTGATCTGTTGTTTTTATTATTTTTCAAATTTTTCGTATAAGATGTATTGTTTATTTTTTGTTTCGTTGTTGTTTCTTTGTTGTTTCTTTATTGTTTTTTTGTTGTTTTATTTGAAACATGAAAGAAACATAATTGAAACAAATATGAAACAATGTCCCGCTTTCTTCTTCTATTTGTTGTTTTTTTTATTCCTGTATGTTTTTCTTCTCTTTTCCTGATGTGCAGTCTGATTCTTCTTCCTTTGTGCTCGAAAAGATGTCTTCTCCTTTTCAGAGTGTTTGCGCACTTGTTATGGTTGCTGCGTTTCAGATCTCTAATTGGTGCTGTGTTTTTTGGTTTTGTGGTGGTTGTTTTTATATGCAGCGTATTGTTTTGGTAATATGTTGGGTTTGAGCGTATTTGTTAGTATTAGAATGCGGTCAACGTATTGTTAGGTAATTTTGGTAAAATCTTAGTATTTTGCAGGTATCGGTCAAAAATAGATGGGCATTTGTATCATTTTCCCATAAAAATATCTCACTAATCTACCGGCTCACAGGCCCATTCTAGTGCATCGGTTATTATAAAATAGTTTCACATCAATTTTTTTTTTACATTTTATTTTAGAAATGAACCCATTTGATCAGAATCGCATTTTGCCACCCATTGAAATTTTTAAAGAAGTTGTGTTACAAACCCAAAACTAACATATTTCACATTAAGGCCAAAGACATTCAGAAATTGCAAAGAAATCCTAGATTCCACAAAATCCAACAAAATATATTCTGAGAAATTATGAAATAGTCCCTATACTCACTGAACGATATTTTGACCCTCACATCTCAAAGTTCAATTTTTTTTTTAATTTTCACCCCAACATAATTATTTACAAAAAACAAAAACTCACCTTAACAGAAACATACAGCCAAATGGCCACTGTACAGTTTCATATTTTGAGATTTTTCGATAACTTTCCAAAATTACAATTTAACCCCATTATTCTTTGTTTCCCTCAAATTCTCTCAATATAATTTACTAACTTTACAAAACCTTATAACAACGGTAAACATAAGTAAAAAAAATCCAAAGTAGTTTAAAAATTTCAGATTTCCAATAATTCCATAAATTTTACAGTTTAGCCCGAAATTTTCATTTTTTCTAAATCGGTTCCTTGAGTTTCAGAGTCATCAAATTACCCCAAGATGATTCTTTCAACGTTAAAAGAATCTCACCCCAGAACTTAGGAGACTGTCAAATCAGTCCCAAACCAGTTTCAGAAGTACAACACTATTTTCGAAAATTTGCAAATTGAACACTAAAATTCCATCTCTTTTATGAAATTACGGCCAAAATTATTATTAAAATATAAAAACTCCACTCCAAATTATTTAAAAGTGTCAAATAACCACATTTCAGTTTTTTTTGATTTATCAAAATTGATGGGCAGTTTTGGAAATTGCAAGTTGGCCCTAAAATTTTCATTTTTGGTAAATACACCTCCAAACTATTATCAAATTTTGAATTACATGTACTTATCAAATTAATCAGCAAAATATACACAGAACAATGTTTCTAAAGTTTCAAAAATGACCCAATTATTTCGATATTTACAAAGTCAGTCCTAAACTTAATACAATTCCGAGTTATTGATTTTTCAGTACCTGACCTATAGGCACTTTGTTGGTTTGGTACCTGACATTTCGGAGTTACCAATTTAGTACCCATACTTCATATTTTTTTTTATAAATTGGCATCTAATCACTTTAAAGGACGAAAATGCCCCCAAGATTTTTAATTTTTGTTAAAAATTTAAGTTTTAATTAAATTATAATTTTTAAAAAAATAAATTTAATTAAGAAATAACTTATTATTATTTAAATTAAATTATTAAATTCCTAATTGTAAAAAAAAAATATATTTTTTAAATTCAATTAAAAGACTAATTAAAATTAATATATTAATAAATAAATTGCTATAATTTTCTTATTTACTATCTTAATTTTAATTTTTAAATTATTTAATTTTCATTTTAATTTTTAAAATTAGTTAACTAAAATAATTTTCTTTTTCGATTAATTAAATATTAATTTATGTTTATTAATTTACTACTCCCTCCAATTCACAATAAGTGTCTTTTTGACACATAAAAAATTATTCAAAAAAATGTCCTTTTGTAGGTCCCAAGGGGTGTGGTGTAAGGTTTAGAAGGGGGGGAGGGAGTTGAATAAACCTTACCAAATTTTAATTTTTTTTTTCTTTTTAAAAATATTCAACGAGTTGACTCAAATCGATTGGGTCCTGGGGACATTTAGGTTGGCTTTCTTCAAAGAAAGTTATCCACTCAGCCACTCATTGCTGTTGTTGATAGTATCACTTAGCTGCATCAGCTAACACTTAACTTTTAGATGATTTGGTTTTTAACGGCGGAAGACTTAACACCCTTTTTTTAACACTTGTTTTATTAATTGTTATTATCAGTTGGATATCAGTATAGCTTATCAGCAAATACGAAAATATAAGCAAGAAAGTAAATGCTGAAAGTAAATGACATAAGCAAATTTATAGTGGTTCGAGGATGAGGTAATTCCTCTAATCCACTCTTCTCCAATCCTTGGAAGAATCCACTAAGTAACAGATCAAGTTACAAAGCAGTTGTCAGTCTAGAGATAGCCTTGATCATGTAGCTGGCTTCTCCTGCGACTCAGCTTCTTCACAAGACAGTTGCCTTGCTACTTCAGCTCCCTTCAATTCTTTGGAATTGATCACACAACCTTCCAACAAACTTGAAACTTCTGGTTAGACCTTGAACCTCTCTACAACTCCTTCAACTTGGAGAGTAGACCCCTTTTCGTTCTTGAAACTTTTTCTCTTCAACTAGTTGAAGTAATCTTTCCTTCACAGCGTGTGTTGGATCGAGTTCCTTCGAGTTTTAGGCTTGAGGAATTTCTTGATAAGCTTTGAGAATATTGCGGGTTATGCTTGCTTGAATATTGCTTGATTCGTTCGTGTAAATCATCTACATTTCTCAAATGCTTCCTCAGCCTTTTATAGTGCTCATTTGAAATTTGCCCGTTGAAGAGATAGACTATTTTCAAATGACACTTCTTGTTTGTTGGCTTGTCTTTTCTTGGTCTACAACATTTGTGATGTTGACCCTTCCTCGTATTAAATGGTTATGCAGCTTTATAGGGTCTGACGCATGCTTCAGTGTTTCCCATTGGTTTATTCCTTTTGCATGTTTCTGGGCCAAACACTTTAAGACCTGACAGCTTGTACTTATTACTACATCGATTAATATCATTGACTTCCTTTTAACGGATCAATGTCGGTTGTCTTGACTTGATCGCTTTTTGCCCCTTTTGGCTTAAGTCCGCTCCAATCATGGGAATGACTCAATTGTCACTTCAATCTATTGTTAGACTTGGCTCCTTTTCTCGACTTGATCGACACTTCTCATACTTCACATAGTTGTTCCTCACCTGGCTCTCCTTTGAGTCCTAATCTTCCATCTTGGCCATACTCGGTGACACACGTGAGTCTTCACTCTAGTCTGCGATTGACTTCTTGCATTCTTGACATATAGCGACTTCACTCAACTCTTTCACTCTATCTATTACAACATAGAATTACAAGAAAAATGGGGTGTCAACTTCCTAGTCTAAGTTTTACATGGTATCCTCAAAATCTTACAAATAAATTTCTTAATACTTTTCCCTTTTTGATGATGCCAAAACTTAAACAAAATATGCGACAAACACAAGCGGTAAGTAACAAAGAATGTATGCTTTTAAATAATCAATTTTATTGATCATAGCATTCTTGTCCTTTACAAAGTCATGTTTACAAAATGTATCAAAGCCTATACAAATATTGCATTACAACATGCATCGAGCTAAGTTACAATCGGTATTAGAGCAAAAATTACAAAAAGAAGGTATCGAAAGCTAACGGCATTAACATATACTTTATTTGTGTATTTACAATAAAGTAAAATACATAAAGCCATCTTCAACTCCTTATTTGTTTTCTTTTTCTCTCTTCGTCTTGACTCTCCTCGCCCTCATCTCGCTTCTTCTCCTCTTTCTTTTTTCTTCATCCCTCTTCTTCTTCTCATAGGCTCGCTTTACAAAGAGGTCATCTCTCTTTGCCTTTCCTCCCATTCACGATTTGCCCGTTCATTTTAGCTTCTTGCCTCCTCACAGTTTCTTCATTCTTGCGTTGGAATTCCAAATTTGCAAGATGATCATATCCAGCCCAGTAAGTGATCCCTTTCTTCTGCGGATCAATATACTTGATGTCCTGAGGATTTTGCTGCGGTCGAGAGCCTCTGCCTCTTCCACTGCCACCTGATCTTCCCCTTCCTCTTCCCGACTCAGCTCCTCCTCTGGGAGTGTACTGTACTGGAACTTTTGCTTTTCCAGCTGAGTGTCTGCTGGAACTCTGCTGCACATCAGCTATGTTAACCACATCAAGACCCTTCTCCCAGTACATGTCCCAGACTTGTGGTAGAGTCATATCTCTGAAGTAGTCTTCTGCCTCTAGAGTTTGAAACTCCTCTAGGGATCTGGGTTCTGACCCAGCATCAGGCATAGCAATGTCTCTTGGGGGCTTGATCGCAGGGAAATCCTTTCCAGCTGGAGGACCATTATATTGCATCCTTATATTTTGAATCCGCGCAAAATGCTTCTTAGCCACCTTTTCGAACTCAGCTTCGATGGCTCTCCTTGATTCTTTCACTGCCAACTCAGCTTTCTATTCCACTGATAGCTCTTTTGGTAGCTTTGAAAGAAGATGTCGTAATCTCTCCTTCCGAGGAGTCCAGGCATACATAAGCTTCAAAGGGGAGTTTTTGAGCTTTCTTCCCCTTAGCTTGTACTTCCTTATTTTCCACCTTATGACTCCTTTGCTTTCTTCCGGTTCCTTCAAGGCCTCATCTTCCCACTTTTTGGGATCATCACCAAACGAAAGAGGTCGGGCCAGGGGGAACAATCCACCGAGAATGAAGTCAAGTCATTTGTTTGTAGAATTTTGCTTGTCATCTGCTTTTGAGTAGGCTATTCTTAATTCGATCGCGTAGCCTTGGACTCAATCGCCATTAAATTCATTACGATCGGAGAACACTGAATTGGTTCATGTTGGCCTCACCTTTGAAATTTCGCTCTTGTGTTGCGGCTTAAGTAACTCCATGTCCGACTTGTGGGATTCTTCAAATCTCACCATATACTCCTTTTCCTCTGTTGAAACGGAATATTATCGCACTCCCAAACTAGCAACTCTTGCAAAGAGTGACTTGAAGTAACATACTTGCTCTAATCTCATAGCGAGTTGTTTGAGCGACCCGTTCTCTAATTTGTAGAATAACACCTCGAATATCCTGGCGATATTTGCATCATGGTTGTCGACCTTAGGTCTAACGATGCTTAGCCGTGTTCCATTTTCTCAATTTGTTCGCAAATGGCTTTAAATGCACTTACTAAGTCAAGTAGAAGCGGACTCTTCCTCGGCCAAACAAGATCGAAGTCGAAACCTATAGACACTATTGTTGATTCGGTGGGACACAGGCTCTACTTCAACGATGTACTCGCTTGCTCTCTAGAGACTCGGCATCCGGTGGCAATTCGGCCCCAAAATGAAATCTCCTCAAACATGTTATCCAGGGATGAGAGGATTCAGAGAGTCCAAACTGTGGAGCCTTTCCCTTTTCGGTCGAGTAAAGTCGGCTTGACTTGCCTCTGCACCATTCTTTGACCGGCCGAGTGGGAGGCGGTATGATTAGCTCTTTCGGTTGGTTTCGGCTTGAGCGATTGTGAACTGCAATTTGAATGACCCTCAGTATGTCTTAACTTTCTCGTATCGATTTGCGTTTCCTTTTGATTCGATTAGTCCTCAGTTGTTTGATCAGTGTCATCAGAGTGTGATGTAGCCATTAGGGTTGGCTCATCATCGAAAATGAACCTCATCGGAGCTGTTTTATCGCTGACAATACTCCGAGAGTCTTGAGCATCCTCGGCCTTGTCCTGGCGGATTCATCAATAGGTATGGACTCGGCTTTATTGTTAGATTCCAAAAATTATGTATCAATGTTTTCCTGGAAATCACTGAGAGCGCTGATTTTGGCTTCTTCATCAACCGTCTCTGCGTGAGGAATATGCTCTTTCTAAACTTCTTTATCTAAAAACGTCTCAACCTCCTTTAGGCCTCCATTACCCCCAATAGTCTCAAGCATTTGTAAGGCCTCCAATATCCCATGTGCGAGTCTCAACTACGGTAGGGACTTGGACGATTTTCCCTTTAGTAGACTCATTTGCCTTGGGGTCTTCGGTGGCATCCGTCGAGTCGCAACCCCTAGGATTGCATTTTCATGGCAGAGTCTCAACTCCCATGGCCTCCATTCCATCATTTGCCTTAGCTGCATCGTCAGCGTCATCGGCCTTGAATGCAAAAGAAGTTTTAGCTAAAGGCAGTCTCAACCATCCGAGCTTCGTCAACTTCACTCTGTTTGATCCATTGATTTCTCACATTTACCTCATAACTTCATAGTTTGGTCTCCCACGGCGTCCTCCGACCAATTTGTGGTGGAAAACTTCCTCTCGGGGCACACTAGCTAAGTTAACGGTTGTGGGGTTACTGCTCCGAGACGACTATTTTTCTATTTGAGTAATCAGTAGTGGGGCGGTGTCTCAACACCTTCGGGGTTGGCTTGGCTAGGTACCTACTTCATCTCCTTCCCAGCTTCATTGCCATCTCCGAGAGCCATTCTCATAATGCACGGGGGATGTGGTGGCGGTATGTGACATCAATCTTCGCTCCACATCGAGGAGTTAAAGGCTGGGAGAGAGTTTAGAATATTCTCCGGACCCTTTTGCAAACGTTGTTCGTGCATGGCTTTTGATTCTTTGATGGCCTGCTTTGGAACTCGGCCTTCTCAGCTGCTTGATTCAATCTCTTCTAGGTCACTCTTGTCGGTCGAGTCCATGGCATGCTCATGTTGCCGGTGAACATACACATCTTTGATTTCTCAAGAGCTTTGGCTTTCTCCAAAGCTTTCTCCTTTTCATCTTCTTTGATAGCATGGAGGGCATCCATACCGAATTCCTCATTGAGGGCATCTTGGACAAAGATGTTTCTAGGAAGCTTAGGAGCTGCTCTTCTTCTTCGATGTACTGGGTGCTCAAATTCTTTTGTCGAGAGAAGTCACTTCCATCTTCTCCAATCCTCAATCTCTGCTAAATATCAGGAGTGGAGAGTACATTATCACGTCATCATCATCATCTCCATCTTCCGGAAATCATAGCAAGTGGAGCTTGCTCCTCTCGGGGTATATTTGCATTGAGTGCGAGGGGACGCGACAACTCTTTACATCAAGAGTCTCATTTTGTCTCGCTCTTTGCTTCTCCAATTTGTCTCACGAGCAGGCGTTGGGTCTTATCTACTCTGTTGATCGACATCGGCGATCTTTGGGGCATCCTTGGTGGATACCTCTCCACCAACTTTCTCTTGAGACCGCTCTTCTTGAGCATCGGCGATCTCTTGGGCTTTTCGGCTAAGTGGCGGACTCGGCTTTTTCAAGCTCGAGACTTAACTAAAAATCTTCTCCTCTTGGTTCTAACAAGAGAAACAACATCTCTTTGGTTTCTTCACTAGTGGCTTACGGCTCTACCATCTTTATCTTTTTGCAATAGCTAGCTTGCGAGACCTTGTTGTGTGCTTCTTCTTCACAATCGGAGAAGGTATAGGCAAATCCTTCTCGGTCTCTTTTGCGGGAGCGGGGATTACAGGTTGGCTGCAGCGGTGCTTATGGCATTCGTGCATGGGCGGGTAGGGCTGAAATCAGCTCAAACAGTTCGAACAGTAGCATGATTGGACTCGGCTCGAAAAATTAAATACGAGTTTGGGCTCGGCTCGAGCTCGAGCCAGCCAAAATAATTGTTGTTTGGATTTGGCTCGAATAAGAGGAAGTTTGTTCACGAGCTACTCGGCTTGGCTCGTTGGCTCAAGCTAACTAAAAAAGTCTCAGCTTTTTAGGAATCAAAGTGCCCCTCATATTCAGGTTTCCTTTTCCATGAATAAAGCAAAAAGGTGCTAGAAAAACATGTGGGATTCCCTTTATGTATCCTAAAAACTCATAAATGAACAGAGACACAGACTTTTCTTATTTATGAAAAGTCGAATTTGGCTCTAAGAATGCTTTACTGCCATTAGTCCAAAAAAGTCTAGTGATGACTCATCAACACCCAAATATCAACACTGCTCCAATTCTCTTATCTCATTCACAGCCTAATTGGAAAAGAGAACAACTGCTGACTCAAAATACTACCAAATTTCTGTATTGTTCACATCAATAGACGAACATAGCAAGAGAAAGTAATATTAGAGCACAAAACATATATCAACAATTCATTTTAAAATAATATAATCAAAACTCATCCATCTGATAACTAAATTGGTTCCATATAATGTCAGAGAATTCAAATTGTCTATTCATCTAAAATTTCTGCAAGCTATGTTTCGAATGACCCAAGTCTATAATGCAACTCATGAACAAAAAAATTGATAATCATATAATCAATCAACCCCCAACTTAAGAGTTTTAAATACAAGAAACTGCAACTCAACAAATAAAGATGCTAATGCTAACATCAACATGAGGACAAAATAAATGAAAATGGATACTCATTTTCAAACAATAAGTAGGAAAAATTACCAAAGGCACAAGGATTATAAAAACATTGTCATTAAAGGAATTAGGGAATAAAGAGTGCTTTCTGCAAATGCTAAAGCATATGAAAAAGACTACTTAAAAAAGAACAATAATCAATTCAAAAGCTTATTCAACATTAAGGAAAAATAATAAATTATGAGTTCTTCTAAAACCTATACCCAACAATCTACTCAATTACCCTGAAATGCCGTCAAATACTTAGTAGTTGTAAGCTAATTATTTTTATGTATAATGTATAGAAGCTTTGCCCCACTCCTAGTTTCCTTTGTTAGCTTACCTGGAAAAAAATAAGATAGCAAAAAAAATAAGTTTGACGCACACTTTTGTTATGAATATAAAACGATAGTTATATATGAGAGTGTGTCATACTTAGTACTAAAAGTACTTCTTCAAAAACTCTTGTGCAGCATCACTGGATATTGGATTTTTGCATGTCTTCATCATCAAGCTGAATATAAATTTGGTTAGTGTTAGACTCAAATACTCAATACATAAAAATTTCAACGAGATAAAGTACCTCTGCTGATTTTGCAATTTTCCACTCAGAACGCAACCAATCCCCAGTGCAAACTAAAGCTTGAACCGTATCAGGCTTCTAAGAACTTCGATACTGATCAAGAACTCTCCCCCTGCACTAAAAGCTGACTCGAAGCCACCATGGTGATAGGAATTGATAGTATATCGCGTGTCATGTTGGCTAAAACACGAAACTTCAAAGTGTTTACTTTCCACCAATCTAATGCATTAAAATCAGTATCTAATTCGTCCTTACATACATATAGACCTTCTTCAAGATATATAGCCATTTCAGATTTACTAGGAATGATAGTATCTAATTCTTGTGCCCATAGCTCAAATTTTGTTCTGCCTTTGCTTTTACTTTTTGTTTTGCCACTATCAACATTTGTTACAAAAATGAATTGACTTTTGATTGGTCATTTAGCTTTGTACTGTTAGAAGTGCTAGTAACAACATATTCACCATATAGCTCGTGCAAGGAAAAAAGCACCAACTCAATCTCCTCATGAGCTTTAGAAACTGGATATATTTTTGAGTAGCAGAATTCAACCAATTTCATCTTATACCTAGGATCAAAAACTGCACCCATAGCCATCATAAGTTGCAATCCCCCAGTATTTGTCAAACTTTTCTCTCATTCGCAAATCCAATTTTTGAATATAAACTTTATTATCATTACCCGACTTATCATTTAGAATCTAACGTATTTTCCAAACTTCAGGAAGAAACAAGTTTGATGTAGGATAAATAACCCCTGAAAATATATGTGTGACATCATTAAAAGCTTCTAAAAACTTACACACCTCAAGCGCCATATCCCAATCAGTTGAAGATGGCAACCACTGATAATTTGGATCCTTTCTTTGTATCTTGAAACACGTCTCTAAACACCAAGGCAGATTCTAACATTGCATAAGTGGAATTCCATCTTGTAGGCACATCAAGGATTAAACCTTTGGAGGTTGGAAGTTGTAATTGTTTTACTACCTTAGAGAACCTATGAAGTCGAGATGGTGACATTTTAAGATACTTGACACTTTCACGAATATTTTCAATAACATCGCGTATCTGGTGTAGGCCATCTTGCACCATAATATTCAACACGTGTGCACAACACCGCACGTGAGAGATCCTCCCACAAAATTAAAGCTTTCCATTTATTGCAAAGTTATCTTTCAAGTTTCTTACCACCGCATCATTGAAGCATTGTCAAGGTGATTGTTGATATCTTTATTCTCAATTCCCCAATCAATAAGGCATTGAAAAATGCAATCAGAAATAGCAACCCGAGTGTGTGGAGGTGCCATTGCAAAAAATTCAAAATGCGCTTTTGCAACTTCCACTCACGAATCAAGATAATGACATGTAAGACATATATGTCCAATATTCTGATTAGAGGTCCATAAATCAGATGTTAAGCTAAATCTTTCAACACCTTCAAAAGTGACTCTTAGCTTATTCTTTTCTACAACATATAGCTTTATGCAATCACTCCTTAATGTTACTCGTGACATCTTCTCAAATCGAGGATTCAATATTTTGCAAAACATAACAAAAATATCATGTTCCAACATTCTAAATGGGTACTCATGCACAATAACCATCTTTGCTAAGTATTCCTTACCCTCTCTTTATCATACTTATATGTAGTAATTGTACCACCGAGCCACCTCCAAAATCATTTCGGACCTAAAGGTTGAGTTCACGGGAGCCTTTGATTCTTATTAGCAGCAAGACGAATGGACAACTTTCTAGCGTCGGTGGAACCGAGTGGTTGAACCTTGAGAATTGATAGCAATGAGTGTACTACAATAGTTACACTTTGCTTTCTCTCTACCATCATCAACCTTAATCACTTTGTAAATTCGACCAAACTTTTGATTTTCTTTTTCGATCTTTTTCTTTTCAAAGCATTTTGTTCATCACCTTGCATCTCATTATTTTGGGCATGTCCCTTTACATCTTCCTCAATAACTATTTTTTTCGTGAGGAGAGCGATCCATGTTCTTGGAGAAGGGCGTACCTATCAAGCAAACCACAAAGAGATATATGTAAAAGGATCGGAAAGGCTTGATTCAAATATCTTACATGCAACAAACATGCAATGAAATAAAAATTGCTAATCATTATTGTATAAAACAAGTTGACTAGGATTTATCAAATTGAGTATCCAAAACCAACACAAATAAGTGTGTAAGTTTCTTTTCGGAAAAAAATCAAATAGATTGTGGGCAATGCCTTGTTAAGCATTTTAAATGAATGCAGTTGATGATTTCGTGCATAATTTGCTTAACTTCATAAGATTCAAAACTAAATTGAAATAGATGTAATTAATATAAAAAGAGAAAAACTGTTAAAAAAAACATAAACTGAATAAAATTGTCAGTCACCTTTTGATATTCGAGGGCAGCCAATTCGCAACTCGCAAGACTGTTGTTCAAATCAATTTGCTTACTAATGGTGAAGAAGACTTTTGTAGTGGTGTGTTTAACCCTAATTTTTTAATTATATTCCAAAATTACAATCTTCAGGAAATCAAAAGTATCATTGATTGAAGATTCGTAATTCCGATAATGATTTTACTTTTCAAATTGAAAATGTTAAAGGTGCTAAATCAAAGGAAAGTTTAGGGCACTAGGAGTAGAAAATACCAATTAATATGAATTTTGTGTTCACGAGTCCCGAGCGAACAAGGGTGTGATCGTACTCGACTCAAAACCATTGACGAACTTGAAAAACTCTTCAAGCTGGTTTGAGAAGAAAATGGATGAGCTTGAACAAGCTGATGGCGGCGAGTCTGAGTCGAATCCAGTGTTATTCGGTTGGATTTAAGGCCTATGGGCGAGAGCCTTCTTGGACTTGGTTGTAGGAGCAGGTGCTTGCTTAGCCGCCGCACCTCTCTTCTCCTGAATATGCTTGGGGGAGAGCTGGAGTGGTCGCAACAATGTTGGTCGGTGTTGACTCACCTCACTTGTGTCGGCTTTCCTCGCATGCGCCTTCATCGATCTCAAGAAAGGTTTGCCTTGAACATCTTCTTGTTCACATGGAATGGCTTTCCATAGCGCAGGTAATTCTTTCACTCCCATCAAATGGCCAATTACCAGGCCATACCCCAATGAGCATCCGAAAAGTCCCATCCTCCTTGATGGACTTATTGATCACATTTTGGCATATCACGAAGACAGACTTTTGATTAACCTTCTTTTCTTCTATGATCGCAACCATCACCACCAACTTAGTCCTTGACAGGTGGTTAAAGCTTCCAAACTTCATATCCAAACACTTGGACATGATGTCCATCAGTTTGTGGTAATCTTCCTTGATCAACTCTTTCTTGGTCAGTATGGAGAGCCTTCGTAGGTGACTCGAGGTTGGGTATCTCTTTCCAAGCCGCAACAATGTTATCATTCCGGTGATCTCCTTCAGCCTATTAATAGCAGCTTACAATGCTTCAGCAAGGTCCGCATCAGTGATCTTGATAGCCTTGCTGTGAACAAATGAGCGAACTCATCATCATGTACTTCCGCATTTACATAGAACATCGTGACCTCCTCTAGATGCGTGTGAGAGAACTCCATGGTGAGAAAGTCCTCCGGACAGGACTTCTCGAGTTTCTTAGTGATTTTCCGCACTAGGGCTTCGTCGTGACTGTTTCACCATCCCCTTTGAGGTCCAATGTTGATCCGAGTGGATCTTCTCAAATAAACTTAACGGAACCATATGATGCTTCCATATTCAGGAAAATAAGCGGTGAAAAATGCAAAAAATCTTGAGTTTAGAAATAGGGTTTTTGAACTTTTGCGAGAGAGTTTTTTCTTGCTTGTTGAAGACGAGAGAGTTTTTGTGAGGAGAGAGAAAATTTGTTTTCGGCTTATATTGGACTTGAAAGGACGGTTTTGGAATTTGAAAAACTTGATCAAAATCGACTGGGTCGATTTAACCTTCAAAATCGCATTAATTTCGCATTAAATGCATCAGCATTTATATCCAATCATATGTTTTACCGCGGACTTTTGTCTTTTAAAACCATAATTACACCGACGTCATCCTTAAAAATATTCCGCCGTCGCATAAAAACGCATTGTGTTTTTGTTACTTAGCTCATATTAACTCAACTATCATCCAAAAGTGACTTAACTCGCTTCTCTTCACATTAGATCACTTTTGTCTGTTCGCTAACTTAAATCTGGTGATTTCCCATCTTTGTTTTGTTTCACTTGGCTGAAATGTGAAACTTTCTCTCTTCTTTTGTCTCTGCTGATTGATTCTTCTGAGTATCCTAACTCAGCTCAATTAACCCTAGCTCATTCTTAAGCTATTCAAATCTCGATTCACATAAGGGCTTTGTGAATATGTCAGCTAACTGCTTATCAGTTGAGATGTATTCCAAGATGATGTCTTTCTTTTCAACATGATCTCTTATAAAATGATATCCGACATCAATGTGCTTTGTTCTTGAGTGCAACACTGGATTACGAGTGATTGCAATAGCACTAGTGCTATCACATAATTGGAATCTCTCTTTCTTTACTATCATAGGCTCTCATTTCTTTGTCTAAATCCATAAGATTTGGTTACAATAACGCCGCCTATGTGCCGCAATGTACTCCGTGTGGATGTGGCTATTGAATTTTGTTTTCTGTTGAACCAAGAAACTAATCTAATTCAACATAATCTGGTCCGAGTATCCTACCCGGCCTGAGATCCTTCTTTCTTGGATACCATAAGCTAACTTGAGCATCCCTTCAATTACCTTCGGATTATCTTAGTTAAGTCATGTGACTCTCTTTTGGTGCGATTGAAATCTAGCACATACACCTACAACAAAGGTGATGTATGGCCGTTTGTTAAATAGAGCAAAGATCCAATGAGGGCTCTATATCTAGTTTGATCAGCGGTCTTGCCATCCGCATCCATGTCCATCTCATTGATGTATTCAAAGAAATCTTCATTGATGACTTCTCTTCCATACCAAATTTCTTCATTAAATCTCTGGTATACTTGGTTTGGCTTATGAAGGTTCCATCCTTCAATTGCTTGACTTGAAGTCCTAAGAAGAAAGTCATCTCTCCTATCATGCTCATCTCAAATTTGCCTTGCATGAGGTTTGAGAACTTGTCACACTGACTCTTTATTTGTGGATCCAAAGATGATATCATCCACATATATTTGAACAAGCGATATACTCTTTCCATCTTGAATCCTCAAGAGTGTTCTCAACAACCTTGACTTTGGTGAATCCATTGGAGTTAGAAGCAGCGACAATGTATCATACCATGCTCTTGGTGCTTGTTTGAGTCCATATAATGCTTTCTTGAGCTTATAAACTTTATCTCAATAGTTTTCGCTCAAAACGGAGATTGTTCAACATAGACTTCTTCCTCCAACAATCCATTCGAGAAATGCACTCTTCACATCCATTTGATACACATTGAAGTTCTTCTTATGCGGCATAGGCAAGAAACATCCTTATTGCTTCCAATCTAGCAACAGGAGAAAAAGTTTCATCAAAATCTATACCTTCTTCTTGGAAATACCCTTTTGGCTACCAATCTTGCTTTGACCGACACATATCCTTCCTCGTTCTTCTTGTTTCCGAATATCCACTTAGTACCAATAACATTTGTTGGGTTTGCCTTTGAATTAATTCCCATACTTTGTTTCTCTCAAACTGATTCAACTATTCTTGCATGGCTTGAATCTAATGTGTGTCTTCCAATGCTTGAGACACATCTTTAGGTTCTATCAGGAAATAAAACAAGTGAAAATTGCTTCATGATGTGCTCGGACCTGGTTCTTATGCCATCTCTAACATCTCCAATGATTAACTCGGGTGGGTGGTCTCTCGGCCATCTCACATCAGGTTGGAGTAAGTCTGCCGGATTCACTAGTCTTGCTGACTAAGTTGTTGAACAACTTCTTTATCATCATTCAATCAGACCTTCCGCCGTGTTGTTTGAGATTCAACTATCTCATCATCATTAGGGTTGAGTGCTCTCATACTGCTTCAACATAAGGACTTTTCTACATAGTTGGTGATTCTCCGCTTTATCAGCTAACTCATCAATGTCTTCTCCATTCACATTTGTCTCATCAAACACCACATGGATAGACTCTTTTATGACCATAGTCCTCTTGTTTAACACTCTATAGGCTTTACTCTCAGCTGAGTATCCCAAAAAGATACCTTCATCAGCTTTAGCATAAAAAGCCTTCAGATTGTCCTTGTCATTGTTGTGGATGAAGCATTTACATCCAAATATTTTGAAATATCAACATTTGGCTTTCTCCTTGTCCAAAACTCATAGGGACTCTTGGTTAATTGCCTGTTAATCATGCATCTATTCTGAGTATATCATGTTGTATTTATGGCTTCAGCCCAAAATCTCTTAGGCAATCTAGCTTCAGCTAACATTGTCCTTGCATCTTCCTAGAGTTTTGTTTCTTCTTTCAGCTACTCCATTTTGTTGTGGAGTCGTTGCTGCTGATAACCCATGAGCAATACCATTTTTAACACAATCTTCGAGTTATAATCCCATTTACAAACTCAGTTCCCCTCAGATCTTATCTTTATAATGGTTTGTACTTCTCATTTTGAACTTTTCTCATCAAGGCGAGGTAACTTCTGTGCAGTGTTTCCTTCTTTTTTACATATGAAGATTGTCCATGTATATCTTGAATAATCATCCACCACTACTAAGGTGTATTTCTTTCCACTGATGCTAGCTGGCTCAACAGGACCAAATAAATCCATATGCAACAAATGTATTATCCTGGTTGAAGAAGGACTTGGCTTATCATTGAATGATGATTTGATTTGCTTTCCCATCTGACATGCATCACATATACTTTCTTATATACTAAGTCAGGAAATCCTTCCACAAGATGACTCCTTGCAAGTTTGTTGATTGTCTTGAAATTCAGGTGACTCAGTTTGTTATGCCACAGCCAACTGGATTCGGTTGTACTCCTTGCTAGCAGACATGTGCTTGGTGTAGCGATGAGCCAATCCACTACATACATTATCTTTTGCTTCTTCCTTCGCAACACTATCTCATTTGATTCAACATCTTAATGTTGAATCCCACATTGTAGCATTTGTCATAGAGTTAACTGATGCTTAACAGGTTGAAGTTGAGGCCTTCAACATATGTAACATCTGTGATCTCCAGTCCATTCTTCTTGATAGATTATGTGCCTTTGATCTCCCCTGGAGCTTCATTTCCTCCAAATATGATTTTTGCACCTTTGATCTTCTTGAATCTTGACAAATTTCTTTTATTTCCTGTCATATGTCTGGAACAACCACTATCTATGTATCAGGTTCGTTGGCACTTAGTTGTTCCTTGAACCTGCAATTAAGGAAATCAGGTTTTAGGTACCTATACTTATGCAGGTCCGGGGTTAGTCTTTATAAGATGCTCCAAACCAACCTATAGCCGGATGATCCCGACTTTTAAGAGGTTGCCATCTCTCGGTACCATAATCATATGCACATTAGCAAATTGCTTGGGGGTTTTAGGATCATCTGTTGTCTCTTTTGTCTCGTATGTTCCAGTGTGGTTATTATTAGTTTGCTTTCTTAGGGTAATTGTGGAATTTCTGGATGCAAAGGCTTGGGTGCATATGTGTCGATAATAGCTCTTTTTGCCTTGGGAATGACCTTTCTTTGAGGTTGAGTTCTTTGCCATTTTGGTTTGTATCCCATAGGTCTTTCGATATTTCACATGATTGTTCCAATGAGCTTGGTTTGGATAATTTCTACCATTCCCATCGTATGTATTTCTTTGATGAAATCTCACGGGTCTTTTGGTAGCTCTGTTTGGCTTTTACAGAGTATTTTTTGTTGTGTAGGTCCTGAGGGTGTGAGTAAGGTTTAGAAGGGGTGTTGAATAAACCTTTACCAACTTTTTCGATTTTAGTCCTTTTAAAATATTCTGAGTTAAATACGCGCTAAGTCCTTGATGGACTAAGTTAGTTAACCAGCGAGATTAGCTACTCACGCACTCGATTGAGTCGTTGATAGAATAACTCACTATTTAGTCTAAACCTTAACTTGGTTGTGATGAGATTTTATTGGAAGACTTAACACCCTTGAATTTGGTTAAACTTTGATTTTAACATTTGGTTTTTTTAGCACTTAGTTAATTATCAGTTGGATAGCAAATTATCACAGAGATATAAAGTGTTATGCGAAATAAAATCCGAAATGTAAATGACACAATAATTTTTATAGAGGTTCAAGATGGGGTAATTCTTCTACTCCTCTCTTCTCCAACTCCCGGAGGAATCTACTAAGTATTGATCATAGTACAAAGTGGTTATCAGTCCGTATACAAGTCTTGATCACACGGTGACTTGATCCTTTTTGGGACTTAGTCCTGAGATGCTCTTGGTCACTGGTGACTTCTCGTCCGACTACGAACCTTCTTCTGGTGTGGCTCTTGACTCACTTGTTCAAGCTTCTTGGATTTGATCACGAAGCCTCCAATAACTTGAGACTGGTTCGACCTTGAACCTTTCTATAATCCTCCTTGGAATGTAGACCCCTTTTGATTCTTTCAAAAGTTTCCTCTTCAAGTTTGAAGTTGTCTTTCCTTCACAACTTGGTGTTGGATCGATTTCCTTCGAGATTTAGGCTTGAGGATTTGCTTGAAAAATTGAGAATATTTGCAGGTTTTAGTTTGAATAATTGCTTGATGATTGTATGCAAGGTAACCCGGGTTACTCTTTTTTGATTCCTCGGCTTTTATAGTGAACTTTCAAGGTTGAAGAGACCTGAATTTCAAAGTCACTTGTGTTCGTTGGCTTGTCTTGTTGCAGTCTTTGATGTTGACATTTCCTTTGTATTAAATGAATGAACTTTCCAGGTTCGAACACGAGTGCGATCTTCCCATTGGTTTATTCTTTTGTACAGATCGAGACTTTAAGACATGACAACATGGAAGTATTACTTGTTTAGGTAATATTCTTGAATTTTGTGCAGCGGATTCTCTTGATTAACTCTTCTTTGCAGCTGCTTTGTCGAGGTGACTTGGCTCCCGATGATTGAAAGACTCATCTCTAACTTGACTTGGCTCTTGAGTTGACTTAATCGACTCTTCTTATATCTCAGTGATACTCCTTCAATCGAGTCCTTTGACATCTTCCTTGCCACACTTTCAACTTCACAAAGAAAGTCTTCATCCTAGTCTTGAGTTGACTTCAGTATATCCAGCATAAGCCCGAGCTGCTTAGCTCGTCTTATCCCTATCTATTACAATACAAATTACTAGGAAAACTGGGTGCCAACTTTCTAGTCTAAGTTTTACATGGCATTCACTCACAATCTAGACAATAAATTTCCCAACAATTTCCCCCTTTTTTTGATGATGCCAAAACTTAAATTCATACAAACAATATGTAAATAAGCAAAGATACATACAAACAATTTAGTAACGAGGAGAATGTATGCGTAGAATCAATCTTTTTATTGATCATAGCATTCTTGTCCTTTACATGTTGTTTACAATGTGTATCGAGCAAATCATAGCATTATATATCTACGCAAAATATAGAAATTAGGACTTTTCATTTAAGTGTGCAGTACAGACTTACATACATATGCATTTACAATAGTAAAATACATGAAGGGGTGGACAACAAACACTTCATCGCCTTCTCGTCTCCTTCTTTCTTCTTACTCGCTGCCCTTCTCTCTTTCTCTTCTTTTTCATCTTCAATCGCTTCTTTTTCTCGTAAGCTCTCTTCGTAGCTTAATCTTTTTTTTTCTTTATCAGTTTTTCTTGCCAAACATTGATCTTGCCTTTTGTTTTCTTCTTCAATTCTTTTAGCATATTCAGCATTCTTCCTAGCCACTTCCCCGACAGCTACTTCATCATACTTCCAAAGTAAGATCCTTCCTTTTTCTTGCCCTCGGATCTACGTATTCAATGTTTTTGGGTAGATGTCAGGTTTTTAACTAGGGTAGATGTCTAGGTTTAAAGCCTATACCTCCACCACTTTTTCCTCCTCCTCTCGGGGTGTATATTTTCATCGAGTCTCTTCTTCCATCGGAGTGACCAACAGTGATCGCTAGTAGTGTCGCTTGTCGCCTTCTTCGCATGTGCCTTCGGACCTTTCTCCCAAGATGTGCTATGGACATACATATTCAAGTATCCTCGATTAGAGCAACGGATCTTGGCTTGTCTAAATTCTTCGGAATGGCATGGGGTCGCTTTTTCCTCCGGAATACCTAAATTGTTTTAACATCTCTTCAACATGGGCATCCGCTCTTTTGTCGTGAAATCTCCGTCCGCTTCTACAATCTTTTCTTATGAGACATGGGCACAACAAGAGTGATAGAGCGTGAGTTACGGGAAGTTTGCTGATGATGTCGGGCCGCGTGATATGACCTTTGCCAGGGGTTTCGACAAACATTAAGGTCATATCTTTTGACCTTTCCCCTCAAATGCCTTTTCCTTCTCCTTCCTCTCTTCTCAACAACGATCTTTCTTTCTTCTCTCGCCAATTTGCTTTCTTTTCCTTCTCACCAACCGTCCTTACATCTTTCCGTATTCATCTTCCCCATTTTGGCATCATCAAAGAGAGAGGAACCCTCGGGAACATACAGCAAACATGAAGTCCATCTGGCGATAGTCAATTTTTTGCTTGGAGTCTCTTCATGGAGTCCCTTTGCCTGCATCAGTCCGAGCGGGTGGCTTTGGCCTCGTGCCCACGCTTTCATTTCGATCATAAGAAAATTCAACTTGGCATTCATATTTTCCTCTATGTCGTGAAGTTCTTTGCGATGAAATTCACGCAAAGAACTCCATTTAGTTGTATAGAGGCATGCAATCTCTCCATATAGGTCTCAGATTCTCGCTCTTCATGTCAAGATTATCGCACTCCATACCAAAGATGCGGTTGTATAGTGCCTTTGAAGTAGCGAACTTGCTCGAGACGCATGGCACTTGGGCCGTTGAGACATTCCCTTATCTCGACCACCACCTCTCAAGTCTCACGTGAGAGGGGCATCTTATGGCCCGGGCGCATGTCGAGAGGCTTGGTCCCTTTCAATCTTCTCAATCTCTTCGCGCATTTACTTGAAGATTTCACGCGTCTCGTTGTCACCCGGCCTAACTTGAGTGCCACCGCCACGCATCAAAATAAGAAAATCAATCGCACAATCAATCAAGAGATTATAGGGTCTTCTTTGATGGTGTAGAGCCTTTATGTTCTCTTTGCAGCTTCTTCTTCAAGTACAGGCGCTTCTGAGAGAAAGGAAACACTTCTTCATATGCATCGTCTCGCACTTGAGTTATTGTGCTTGTCATGGTCTTCTTTGTAGCTCACGTAGCCTCGCGCAGCTTGATTGGTATTCATGAAGGTATTGCCACCTACCGCTTTGCCTTAATCGGTTTTGTATCTTATGAAGCCTTCTTCGGTCTCAAATGGGTTTGTCCTTTTGAGTTGGCTTTATTCCCGCGAAGACGATGGCGTCATCGGAAGATGATGAGACTTGAGGGTTTGGTTCATCATCAAAATGGAGCGTTTGTTTGAGCACGCTCATTGGCTTGCTCGCATTTTCGTAGAACATCCTGGTGAATCCTCTTTGCAAAGGGGTTGATTCACTCTTCATCTCGCGAATCCCGGGGAATGTTGTATCGGGGATCATCCTGGGAGTCATGAAGAGCGCTGACTTCCTCCTCTCAATTAGCAATTATGTTCTCGAGGAATGCTCTTTTCTCCTTGATTTTTACCTAGGAAGTCTCAACCTCCTTAGGCTCATTACCTCTGTGATCTCAATCTTAGCGGGGCCGTATAATCTCTTCCGGGACAGCAACTATCTTAGGGTCTTCTGCAGTGGCATCCACGGGAGTCTCAACTCCGTGGATTGCACTTCCCGATTGCCAGTGCACCTCCCGAGCGAGTATCCATCATGTGCCTCGGGACCGCATCGATGGCGTCCTCACCGCAGTCAGTTGGCACTTTAGCCGGCATGACCATTCAATCGTCTCGAGCTTAAGTGATAACTTGCGGTAGTTCTGTTTTTCTTTCTTCTCCACTCGCCTCCTTTTGCATTGTGGAGTCATCCGCAAGATCCTCCAACCTAGCCGCAAAGGAGTGAGGTTCACTGGCTCACCAAACCGAGTGACTTATGTTGGGTTCACTCACCCAGACTCGGCTTTGTCAAATGAGTGTTCACCATGGGGCAGGTAAGACACTAACAGGTTATCGACTTGGGTGTCCAAGTTCCTGTCATCGCTTATTTTCTTAGATCCGTCTCTCTCGAGGAATCAGCGGTTGCAACAATAATCGTGGCACTCCATTGTACACTCCCCGACGGATCATTCTCCGTACCGAGATTTGGAAGACTCTCCAGTTCCTTCCACGCTTCAAGTTGCTCATGCATCAACTCCGGGATTTCGCAGATGGCATGCCGCATTTCCAACTCCTCCGTCATAGCAAGCAGTTCCATGTCCTCATCACTATTCGAGAGTATGTTAATGTGAGGATGAGTGTGATCACTGGTCCCATGGAGAGGACAAATGCTAGCTTTCTCACGCTCGCTACCGCTGGGCTGCTTCGCTTTCGAATTTAGCATATTAATGCGCTTATCTCATCTGTGTGGCTTGCAAAGATGGAACAACTGGTGAAATCAGAGTTCTCAGCACACGCAACTGAACGAAGTACAATG
>JABTTQ020000402.1:0-81228 GCA_016081115.2 Rehmannia glutinosa
GCTGGCTGCATTGCTATGTGACCATAACTATAGTTGAGCGATAAATTATCTTTTCCATAATAAAAGGACAAAAATTGCAATTTTGGTCTAATAACTCGCCTCATTTTCATTAATCGCTAAATACATGGGTGGCGTTTGGCAACCACTAACTTTTTTAAACTTGCTCATTTGGTCCGATTTCAAAATTTCAAGAATATCTTATTCCTAAAATGCCAGGTTGAAACATGGAATGTAGTTGACAAAATCCTTGTTTTCATCATTTTTGCCTTTTAAATTTGTATTTTACCATTTTTCTTTTAAAAATAGTCATCCATAGATGAAAATGGAGAAATACGGGATTTGGCCCCAAAGATCCTACCAAGAATTTAGCCTTTAAAAGAGGCGCGAGGCACTCGTAAGCGCTCGGATTGCACGCTAGCCGAGAGCTTAAAGGATTTGATATCGACTACCTATACCAATGACGATCTTTTTTCACACCCATTACATGTAAAACCTACGTTGCCTGGTTTGGCCTGGAGCGGATACGGGATGGGTGACTCGCTAAGCTTTCAGGCGCTTGAGTGAGGACAAAACGCGCTAGAAAACAGAGAAATCTTGCAACCATTTCAAGAATAAATAAATAAAAATAATAAAAAAAATTGAAAATGTATATTATTGAAAAGTAAAATTATATATATATATTTTTAAATAAAAATAAAATAAATAAAACCAAAGAAAACTAAAAAATAATTTTCTATTTTTTTTGTTTTCTATTTTTAAATTTTATTTAAAGTTGAAATTATAAAATATATGTCCAACTTTTTATTAATTTACTTTAAAGAAAATAACTCAACATATATTTACAATTTTCAATCAGAAATAAAAATTAAAGAAAAATAGAAAAATGAAAAAAATAGAAACAACATATATTTATAATTTTCAACTATAAATAAACATTAGAGAAAAAAAAAAAAAATACAATAAAAATATTTACAGTTTTATACCGCAAATAAATATTAGAGAAAAATAGAAAACAAAATACAATAAAAATATTTACAATTTCCTCAGAATAAATGCAAAAATTAAAAGAATTAGAAAACAAAAAAAAAAAAAACCAAGAAAAAAAATAAAATAAATTTCTTTTTTTTCTATTTTTCTTCAATTTTATTTAAAGTTGAAAAACATAAAAATATATGTACGATCATTTTCTTTGATTTAATTTAATTTTATATTTATTTTTGTTATTTAGTTTATTGAGATATTAAATACATATATTATGTGTTACCATTTTCTATTTCATTATTATTAATTTTAAACATATTTTTTTGTTTTTAAATATTAAATTTTCAACATAACTTTTTATTTTAAAAATTATATAATTTTACTTTCAACTAATATGTATTTTTAATTGTTTTACTATTTTTATTTATTTATTCTTGACATTATTGTAAGATCTCTCCATTTTTCATCTACATGGATGAGTCTTTTTAAAAAAAAAAAGGTAAAATAGTTATTTCAAGCAAAAATGGTCCAAACAATGTGCAATTTTGTCCAACTCAAGACTATTTTCGCTAACTCATCATTTTAGAATAAGATATCCTCGAAATTTTGAAATCGGACCAAATGTGCAAGTTTAAAAAAATTAGTGGTTGTAAACGCCACCCATAAAATTTAACGGACTAAATGCGAAAATGAGCAAGTTATTGGACCAAAATTGTAATTTTGCCTAAAAAAATGGTATTTTACATGTATCTTTCAATTTCTTTGAAATTTATCTCCTCCACTTCAACCATTACTCCCAACTTATTAAAAATAAAAAGGATCATTTCTAATTTCTCGGCAGTTTGTAAAATGATGGTCGCCACAAAATTTGCTAGTCTACTTTGTGGTATTATTTTGCATTTCGAATTTTTATCATAATATATATGTGTGTGTGTGTGTGTGTGTGTGTGTGTTTAATGTATAAAATACTTTTTTTAAAAATATATATAAAATACTTTTAAATACATAAAGAATTTGAATTGTATACGATTATTGGGCATGCATTTATAAATATCCTTAAAAGATCTGTCTCAGAACTCAAAAATCTATGGCCATAAATTTCAATATTAGAGTAGTTAGAGAAAATGGTTAAGAAATTGTTATTTTAACTGAGTTAGTTAGAAGTGTTAGTTACAAAGTTGTTATCGTGAAAACACTTTTAGTTTCGCCTTCTTATCATTGTGTATATATACCTTCATATCATTCATGAATAAATCAATTTTCATTTCTTCTTATTATGATAAATATCTTGAGAATATAACATGGTATCATGAGCTTGGTGCCTGGTTCTAACGATCGTAATTCTCTTCTCCGATGAGTATTTTTTTTTCCGATTGCAAGTTTTATGTGCGAGTATGGTGTCTCTAGCCAATTCTACTATACTTCCCACATTCACCACCATTACACTTCGATTATATCGCACCAATTATTCGTATTGGAAGTCTCGGTCTCGCGACACTACAAGTGCATGGTTTTGATGAATTCTCACGGCACTTCCACTGCTCCATTTAGATTGTGCACAAATTATCCGATTCCTTCCCGTTGTTAGTCCCGAGTTTCATATGTGGTTTCGTGAGAGACTCCTTACCTACTCACTGGCCTTTGTCCTCCATTTCTCGAGAATATGCTCGACATGTAACCTGCTCCACCGCTACCAAGTATGGAATGTACTTGAAAAATCGTTTCATTCTTCATCCAAAGCTTGCAGTGATGCATTAAAGGTTAATGTTGTAAACAACTAACAAAGGTGATCTTCTTATCGGCGGAGTATGTTTTGAAGATGAGAGGTCTTGGTACATACCTACTTGTTGCGCAACGTTGTTAGTGATGATGATTTGATCCTGATATATCTCGCTGACTCTGGATCCGAATACGTAGAGTAGTGTTGTGAATCTTACTAATCGAAATGAATCTCTTACTCTACAAAGAGGTGCAATTTTCTCCTCGTTGTTCATACGGTGAATAGAGGTTTCCTTCGAGAATCAATCAAAGAGGTCGACAAACCCGGCGAGCAAATTTGTGGCAAGACTAATCATCTTGTTGCAAAGTGCTTTGCCTGTTTGATGTCGCTTATGTTGGTTTGGAAGCTTTCCTCACGGTGCTCGTGTGCACCTTCTCAAGGTCCCAGACAAGGTTCTTTCAGCTTTGATCACCCCCGTCCTCTCCATCTTCTCCGATCCCTCCCGCACATTGATAGTGGGGCCTCAAAGACATGTTACTTTTCGGGGCCTTTCTAATCTAAACATTAAGACTTCTACTACGGTTTCAATATAAAATGCTTGGTAATGGTTCTCATGCCTTTCCTATCTCTCACATCGTACTTCTATTTTTCCCGGCCTTTCTCCTTCACATTCTCTTACACTTCATAATGTTCTATATGTTCCCCGACATCACAAAAACTTGTTAAACATTTCACAATTCACCAAAGATAATCATGTTGTTGTGGAGTTTCATGACACTTTCTGCTTTTGTTAAGGACAAAAATTTCCAACCAAGAGGCCTCAAGGGTGCCTCATGAGCAGGGTTTCTATCGCCTTGATCTCACCATTTTCATGCTCCGCTTACATCTTCATCCAAAGAATTTTGCTTCTCATACCAAGAGTTGTAATGAGCTTTCCTCTCCTTCTACTCTTGATGTAGGGCATCATAGACTAGGTCATCCTTGTAATAACACTCTCACTCAAAGGTACTAAGCAACTTAACATTCCCGTTCTCAGTAATAAATCGAGTTTCGTGAGTTGTAAACTCGCAAGTTACATTCTATGCATTTTTCTTCTATTTCTTCTAAGCTCAGTGTCTCCTTTGATCTCATTTGCTCATGTTTCGGTCCCGTCGCATCCATTCTTGTGATGGTTATAAGTATTATATCCATTTTTAGATGAATACACAAGGTTTACTTGGATTTTTCCTTTGCAGCCTAAAAGGATGTACTCCACTCGTTTTACGCTTCTTTTCATTGATTGAAAAACAATTTAATACAAAAATAAAGTGCTTAACGTGATCTATGGGGTGAGTATAGAAAACTTTTTCTTATTTTCAGTCCCCAGGTGTTCTTTTTACATCCTTGTCCTTATACTCACTCACAAAAATGGAATGCCCAAAGGAAACAACCAACATATAGTGGACCTTGGTCTTACCGCTTTCTCATGCACACTTACCTCTAAAGTTCGTGGGATTCTTTCTCTACATCAACTTATCTTATTAACTTGCTTCCCACTCCCGTGTTACACCATATCTCTCCTTTTAAATTGTTTACAGAACTCTTGATTACTCTTTTTCTAAGACCATTTGGTTGCTTCTAGTTATCCCTTTCTCATGCCTTATAATCACCATAAACTTCAATTCAGTGTCCTCTAAGTGTGTTTTTCTTGGATATAGCCTCAACACAAAGGTTATAGGTGCGCCACATCCATCCTCAGGAGACTTTACATTGCTAGAATTGTCTCTTTTAATGATACCGAGTTTCTTATCCTCAATTATTCCCTTCTTCTCCTCCAGTGTTTTCCTAGCGATTCTCCTCCTCTTGTTCATAATACTCTACCTCTCATTTTTCCAGATCCTCTCGAGTCTCCTCACTCTTCTCCTTCTCCCCACCTCATCTTCCTCGCTCTTTTGTCTCCTCGCTAACTCTCCATCTCTCCTCTCTTCCTCCCGCTCCATTGCCTCCACTCCATCTCTTTCTCCTCATCCTCCCCCTCATCATATGGTCACCCATTCCAAAAATGGGATATACAAACCCAAAGCTTACACCACCATTTCCTCTTTTCTCAACCTCTTTGTATGTCAAGCCTTATCTAGTCCAGGTTCAAGTCCGCGGCATGGATCTTGAATTTAATGCTCTTATTAAAAATCACACGTGGATTTAGTCCCTTATTCTAATAAGCCGGGTGTTCAGGATAAACATAAGGTTGGTGGCTTAGGTTGAAAGATTAAATGCTAGGTTGGTTGCTAGAGGATTTCGTGAGGTTCCCTGGTTCGGGATTACTTTGAGACATTTAGTCCAGCTGGTCAAACCCCTTACCATCCACATTATGTTCTCCCTTGTACCGCAGGAGGTTGGGTTATAAAGGGTTGATATAAATAATGTTTTCTTGAAACGGCACTCTTCAGTTGTATATATGGCCCACCTGAGGTTTTGTTGATCCTGAAAAACCAACTCATGTTTGAAGACTTGTCGAGCTTTATATGGCCTTAAACAAGCTCCCAAAGGCCTGGTTTGAAAAGCTCCGCAGATTTCTTTTGTTTCGAGCTTTTCAAACAGGCACATGGAGCTTTTTTAATCTCTTCAATTTCATGTTTCCACATCGATAAGCGGTTTGTTTTATTTATTAATCATGGTAAATTTACACTTATTTTGGTATATGTTGATGACATCTTGATCACTTTGAGGATGATTCTTCTCTTGCCCTCGGAGCTTATTCAAAATCGAATGCCACTTTTCTCTTAAGCATCTAGGTTAGGTTAACTACTTTTTAGGCATTGAGGCACACAAAAGCCGCATGATGGTTATCTTCTTGACCCCAAATATGTCTCAGATCTTCTTGCTCAAACTAATATGGTTGAGTGCAAACCCAGTGCTACTCCCTTTGCTCGCCGAAGCCTCCTTAGGGGATACCTCCCTTTTCTCTCCTAGTCTCTACAAAGAAGATGCATGGTAGTCTTCGCGACCTCACAATGACAAGACTTGATATTACATATGTCACACAAATTAAGTCAATTTCTTCATGCTTCAATCAAAACCATTTGGACAAAGATAAAGAAAGTTCTCGGGGTTTCTTAAAGGATCGAAATCTGTGGAATCCAATTTTAAATCCTCTTTCCTAGAATGAATCTTGGGCGTGTGTGGATGTTGATTGAGCTAGTTCGTGTGATGATAGGAAATCTATAGGGGGACATTGTGTGTTTTTTTGCCTCAATCTCCTCACTTGGTGTTCAAAGAAACAACAAATTATTGCTCGCAGAGTAATCGGTGCAGAGTATAGGTCTTTAATTGGCGTTATTCATCGATGTGGTTTTGATTCAAGCTTTGTTTGTTGAACTTGGTTTTACACATTGAATCCCCTTCGTTCTCTGGTGTGATAATTCGAGTGCGATCTCCTTGGCCTCGAATCCCATTTTTCATCAACGCACAAAATACATTGAAATTGATATTCACTTCATTCGTGAGAAGGTGCATAATAAGGTTGTTGATGTCGGAGGGTTTATTCCATCCGAGGATCAGTCGCGTTTATCCGTTAACCAAGCCTCCTGCCTCTTGCTCATTTTCAACTCCTCCGCTCGGCTGGCTCTTTCCTCTTCCTGGTCGGTGTATTCAAAGGGGCTTTAAAGGGGGTGAAAAAAAAAAATTATTAGAGTAGTTAGAGAAAACTTTGTTCCCAAAAATAATGATAGAATTAAGAAGTTGTTATTTTAACTGAGGTTAGTTAGAAGTGTTAGTTACAAAGTTGTTAATATGTGCAAAGCACTTTTTTAGTTTCCAGCTCTTCTTATTGTTGCTGTATATATACCTTCATATCATTCATGAATAAATCAGTTTTCATTTCTTCTCATTGTGATAAATATCTTCAGAATATAACACTGAAAAAAACCTCCTCCAATTTAGCACAAAATATATACTCCCTTCCTTCGTCGCAAAATTACAAAACTAATTTAATTACATACAAAATAAAATATAAATTGAATAAAATATTTAATTTAATTTATTACTTTAAATAAAATATATTGAGTCAAAAGATAGCTAATAGAATTGACAATGTGTTAATGATCAATGAGAAATGTAATATATTTTTCTTTCACTAGCTAAGTGAATTGTGGGATATGTAATGTGGCCGACAATTAGATGGGGAAGATGATGTTCAAGGGTCCCAAAATGTTGCTACCTTAGTGCTATCCTATGATGAAATACTATGTAAATTTATCTTTAACACTGCATGTTCCATGTTTCTAAAGTTGGGGCTTTTGCATTTTGGATAAGCATCATTGCTAGATTTTTGTTGCCTAAATTTCACTTAAGTAATTAAACAGATTATTTCAACTCAATGTTCAATTTTTTTTTTTTTTTTGAGAATAACTCAATGTTCAATTTTGATGTTTAAATATCAGTTTAAAACATGGTACAGTGCAAATTTATTTTTTTGAACTATCTTACACATAAAAGACAGGAGATGAGATCCATTGATAAGATAGTGGTAAACATCTTACACTTAATATTTTATTGGTCACGATTCAAGTTATTTGGTAAAAGTTAGAAATCAAAATAAAAGAACATAATTATCATTTCTTTGTTGAGAGTAGAAATAGTCATAATTGGGCATAAATGCAGTTGCCCATCAACAACAGTGTAAGATTTTGTCAAAACTCAAATGACATAAAAAAAAAAAAAAAAAAGAAAGACAACTATTATGGCTTTATTTTTTTTGAAAATCAAGTAGGAAGGATTCATATCAAGATTTCATTGTCTGCATATCTTTGTGTAATCAGTTGTTTTCATGGAACATTGAAGTGAAAGATGTGGGCATTTTTCCATCACTGTCTTTTTTTCCACCCCACAAATAGGACCTCTTTTATTTAGTTTTATCTCCACTCAAAGAAACACTCAAAAAATCATAATTTCATGGCCCCTTTTGATTTGTCTAATGTTTTGCGTCATACTTATAAGCACAAAGGTTGTGGTCTATTGGTAGTGAACTTAGTTGAAGTTGCAAAAGCCTGGCAGCCTTGCCAAATTCATTGGTTTCCATTGTTCAAATGCACCAATAATTTGAATCAACTGTGGAGATATTCATTTTAGGACATGCACTAGTGTAACTACCTTTCACATATGAGATGAGGATTAGAATGAATTTGAAAGATGGCAATTACTTATTTTAAAGAAATAATAATAAATATGACCACATTCTTGAATGGTCAAGTTCCCTTAAAAAACATTTTTTTATTCTAAAAATCTCGGCCCTAATCTACGCGAATATGACCACTTTCCACGCTTAAAAATCTCTGCCTAATTTCTATAGTTTTCTTCCAACTAGGCCCCACCCGATTACCTTATCTATACCATGCCCAACCTATGCCTAGGCTCTAGTTGTTGCTAGGGGTGAAAATAAATCGGGCCACCCGACAGTACTAGCCTACGACCTAGCCTAGCTTATTTATTAAAAGTCACACTTTTTAGCAAGTGCACTTAGATAAATAGGCTAGAATTGGGCTTTTAAAAACATTTCAAACCTAATAGCCACTCCTATTTAAGAGCCTACAAATTTAAATAAAACAATATATTATATATTTCATTAATATTACTATTTTTATATAATTATTTAATTATTGTAATAGGTAAAATATATATTAAAATAAAATATATATAGTTTTGAAGGCTTTTAACGGGCTTTTAATGGGCTTAGGCTAGGCTAATGGGAAAAAAAAAAGCCTACTATGAATAATGTGCCAGGCTTAGGCCGGATACACGAAATGTGCCCAGCCGTCCGATGAAAAGAGTAGCCCGACCGGCCTATTTTCACCCCTAGTTGTTGCCTACCTAACGAACTGACATAAACAAATTTCTTTGGCTTTGGCGCACCTTTAAGCCATCTCCAACCCATAATACCAAATTTGGTGCAAAAAGTACACCAAATTTGTTGCTTTGATGTAATTTTGTCAAAATCATCTCCAACTCATTACACCAAATGAATATTTTATTATTTTTATTTTATAGTAAACAAATTTATTTATTTGTACAATTATTTCATTTACGTATATTTTATTACTATTGATGTAATTAACTAAAATTTGCATTTAATTAATATTACATTAATTAATTATTACAAAAATAAATATTACAATTACTATTAGTATCTCTTTTGGTTTAAATTATAATCATTTTTAATTATTATTATTTAAATAAAATGTTAATTACTAATTAATAAAAACATATTATATAAATTAATTATATATAAAATGATGATAAAATTGGAATTTAAACTTGAAGTAGAAGAAAATTTGAGGGCAAATAGGGATATTGTATTATACCAAACTTGGTGTAAATGAATAGTGTTACACCAAATTTGGTGTAATAAGTTAGAGTTGGGTTGAGAGTTTTTTTTTTTTTTTTTTTTTTTGGCATATTTTGTATAATAGTGTAGGATATAGAGTGGGTTGGAGATGCCCTTATAAGATATTTTTCGAAATAATTTATTTCCCTACTTTTTGCATGACAATTTACAATTTTGGTAATTGAATAATTATTAGAAATTACCATGTTGATACACAGAGCATATCATCAAATTAAAATCCGGGCGCATCAACGGAGACAATCTTGCGGACCTTAATTCTGGACGGTGTTCTAAAAATAATTCTGGTTGTAAGTGCTCATTTTGGTGTTTGAAAATAGAGAAGATATAACAACTAGCGCAAATATAAGTGGTTTAAGTAAAAGCAAAGAAAAATGAAACAAAACGAGTGTGAGATGTAGATGATGTGTATGTATATTGTATAAATGTATATAGACATTTGGGGTGTATTTGAATGTATAGTATTTTAGATGATTTATAGTTTTATTGGTTATTACTTTAAACTTTAAAGCTTAAAATGATGTTCAAAAAGCAATTTAAATATCATTTAGGCAAGATTTATTTCTTTATTTGCACAAATTATATTTGCTCGCTTTTTTCTTCAAGTGATCTCAAGAATGAAGTGCTCATTTTGGTGTTTGAAAATAGAGAAGATTTAACAACTAGCTCAAATATAACAAGTGGTTTAAGTATCAAAGAAAATACTTTTATAAAGAAATACTAATATGTATTTTATAAGACAAAATTGGTTGAGGATGGTTATCGGCGGCACTGCGTGAAATGAGAGAAGAATAACAATTTAAAGATTTACTTATTTACAAATTATACTTCTGTTTTTTTAGCCAGGTGATGCGAAGAATGAATATGCGATGCGAGTATTTGAAGGAAATAAATATACGTATTAGTAGACTAATACTTTTATAAAAAAAATACTAATACATTTTATAAGAAAATTTTAATTATATTTAGGGAAACTACTAAAATACTCTCAGGGAATTACTAATACTTTTTCGAAAATTACTAATACTTTTTGAGAACTTTTGCTAATACTTTTTTTTCGGGAGTATATTCATGAGAAATACTAAAATACTCTTCAGGGAACTACTAATACATTCCAGAAGAACTGCTAATACTTTTCAAAAGGACGGCTAATACTTTTCAGAAGGATTGTTAATATATTTCGGGAGAAAAATTTAATTATATTCAGGGAAACTACTAAAATACTCTTCAGGGAACTACTAATACTTTTTCGAGGAACTAAGGACTGCTAATACATTTCAGGAGTATATTCAGGAGAAATACTAAAACACTCTTCAGGGAACTACTAATACATTTCAGAAGAATTGCTAATACTTTTTAGAAGGAAGGCTAATACTTTTCAGAAGGACTGTTAATACCGTTGGTTCTGAAAACTACTAAAACACCACTACTAATATTACGAAAATGCCACCGGGTCCGCGGGTCAGGTCCGTCTAATAGGTCAAACCCGTTAGACGGTCTGACAGGAGTTTTTGTGAATATCAAATATTATCTTATATGTGTTATGATGCTCGACTTAGTAATTCAATAAAACTTGATATGTAAAATTGAGTAAATGATAACAAAATGGAAAATTCATAACTTGACATGATTTTTTAAATATTTTTAAGAGCATTCCTGATATGGAGTTCTTTTTTCTTTCTTTTTTTGTCCCTCTTATACTCATTGGTGGTTCGTATAATATTTACATTATTATTGTTCATATTAACGTAGTTTTTTGTTTAACAGTAAACATAAATTGCAGAAGTGGGCCTATCAGGGTTGCTCCACATTTTTAAACTCCAATATAGTAATGGATCAAATTGGATCTTAGGCTTGTGGATATAATTTAGGCCTAGGCCCAACTCAACACTATATCATAAAAGGGAGGTCGAAAGTTCATTTAAGTTAAAGGGCTAAGGACACATTTTCCCTACATTTCGAAAAAAGGGACACGTATTTACGCTCCCCATTGGATATTTTTTACGCTCCCATATTTTTCAGATATTTTTACGCTCCCGATAATTTTTTTGAATTTTTTTTATTTTGTTGTTTCAAGCATAATAACAAAATTCTCCGAATTTTTTAAAAATACTCAAATAAAACACGATATTTTCATACGATACTGAAATCTCGTATATATCTTTCAGAAATAATGATGTGACAAAATCTCTCGAACTTCTTCATTAATAAAGTGATTTATTCACGACTTTTTTCCAATTTTAACAAAATTATATTATTTTAATTTATTTTCTAATTTAAATACACTTTTATTAAATAATTTAATTTTTAAGAATAATTTATTGAGAATCTTCCCACTAAAATGTATAATTCTCTATAGAATTATTAAATTATATCGATATATTCTCAAATTAATCGCGTTATAAACAGACGAATTTTGTCGTATAACCGAGATTTTATCTAATTAATCCTGAATTATCACCTGAGATACGAATTTTAAGGGTTAACGAATTATTCCCGAATCCGAGATTTGTTACTATGCATGGTTTCAAGCTTGTTTCAAATATGTTTCATCTAATAAAATTTCAGTAAAAGATAATTTATACTCAAAATCGTATAAACAATCAAGAAAATACATATAAAACAACATATATTAAAACAAAATACATTGAAAATCATGTAGAAACACACATGAATAGAAAAACACAATTCAATTTATGATCCAATGCATTGAAAAAATCTAAAACATGGAAACAAACAAGAAACAATAGAACAACATTAAAACTATATAAAAACAACTCAAAAGCAACATAAACAATATCGAAAAGACCACATGAACAAAAAACGTTTAAAAATAGGTAAACCCGCAATTAAACATCGAAAAACTACATGGAAACAACAAAGAAACATCGAACAACATTAAAAATAGTAATAAACAACCCATAAACAACATAACAATATAGAAAACACAACATGAATAAAAAGAGCTTAAAATAGGTAAAACCCGATTGCGACATTGAAAACTACATGGAAACAACACGCGAAACATCATAACAATATTAAAAATATTATAGAAAATAACCGGAATAAACGGAAATAATATATAAATAGCACATGAACAAAAAGAGCATAATAGGTAAAAGTTGTATTGAATCATCGAAACAATATAGAAACAACCAAGAAACAAATATAAACAATATCGAAACAAATACGAAACAATAAAAATAACATATAAAGTATACATGAATAAAAAATGAAAAAAGCGTAAAAGTATCCAAAAATTATGCGGGAGCGTAAAAAAATAAGCAAACATATAATTTTAAAGTTTTAGACAACTCAACAAGTGTTTTTCGTTAGGTGTATAAATTGCTTCAAATATATAATAAATTTATTTTCTTTATTTGTTTTTCTAAGGTTTAAATTTATTGTTGGATATTTAACATAATATTTTGTGAAAATATATTAAATTAGTATAATAATAATAATTTAATAAATTTTAAATTATGTTGTTCGGGTCAAGACGTATCATCCTACAACCATTCCCTAATTCAACAGACATAGCCGGGATGAGCCTTGAGATACTTGCCCTGACCCGCTTCACCATCATTTCTATAATATATAAATTTTTTAATATCATAATTATACAATACTTTATTATATTACACTACATGCATCGCACGGGTGATATACTAGTATATATATAAAGAGGGACTATTCTAGGAATAATAGCTCAAAATTTTTCCGCTCATTTCACCTTTCTAAATTTAGAAAATGCTCAATTATTTTTAAAAAAAGATTGAGTAGTAAATATGGTAATTTAATTCTTTCAACAACATGCAATAAAAAAATTAAAATATTACGTAAGTTTTAATGATTAACGTAATATTATTTTGACTTCCGAATTATACTTCCCAAATTTAAAATATTGTATTTTTTTATTTTCAAGAAATGGGTTTAACTCTCACCATATTTTTAATGCGTTCTTATTATTAAGGCAACACCAACTTTTAAATTTTCTTAGTTTGATAGAATCGAGTTTTCAGTAATTCATATTTTCCTAATTTAATATATATAATTATATATTCCCGTCTCCTAAAAATTAATGAAGATCACTATATAACAAAAGTAATATGAATGCTTATATTTTATAAATGGTAAGTTTTTGGCATATTTTGAATCGAAATTTGATAAATACCAATTTAACTTTTTTACCCAAATTATTAATTATTTGTTTATTTTCTTACAAAACAAAAAGATTTTTGTTGGGTAATTATATATTCGATTGAGTCTTTTCTTATAAAAAATCTAAAAGATACAAAATATTTGATTATAATTTTCAAAAAAATCCAAAAAATACACTACAAAAATCGTAAAAATAAGCAATACTCGGAAATCTAAACATGGTGTTAGGAAATTTATTTGTTAGATTTTGATGATACCATGTAAAACTTAGACTAGGAAGTTGGCACCCCATTTTCCTTGTAATTATGTATTGTAACAGATATGACTGAAAGAGTTGAGTGAAGTCACTAAATCAAGAATGCAAGAAGTCAATCAGATTAGTGAAGACTCTTTATGTGTGTCAGTGAGTATGGCCAAGAAAGGAAAACAAGGACTCGTGAATCAAGAAGAGCCAACCGAGGAACAAGTGTGTGAAGTATGAGGAAGTGTCACCAAGTCAATGAAAGAAGCAAGTTTCAACAGTTGAAGACAACGATTGAGTCATTCCCATGATTGGACCAGACTCAAGCCAAAAGGGGTAAAGGCAAAGATCAAGTCAAGACAATCGACATTGATCCGTTGGAAGGAATCAAGAATATTACTCGATATAGTAATATGTCCAAGTCTGCATGTCTTAGAGTGTTTGGCCCTAAACATGCAAAAGGAATAAGCGAATGGGAAACACTGAAGCTTGTCTCAGACCCTGTAAAATTGCAGAACCATTTAATATGAGGAAGGGTCAACATCACAAGTGTTGCAGACCAAGAAAAGACAAGCCAACGAACAAGAAGTGTCATTTGAAAATAGCCTATCTCTTCAACGGGAAAATTTTCAAATGAGCCCTATAAAAGGCTGAGGAAGCATTTGAGAAAAGGTAACATGAACCCAAGACGAGCAAAATCAAGAAAGTATAACTTGCATATTCAAGCTTACACGTAAAATTCCTCAAGCCTAAAACTCGAGGAAACTCAATCCAACACACGTTGTGAAGGAAGGATAACTTCAACCGAGTTGAAGAGAAAACGTTTGAAGAACGAAAAAAAGAGGTCTACTCTCCAAATTGAAGGAGTTGTAGAAAGGTTCAAGGTCGAACAGGGTGAGATTCAAGTTTGTTGGAGGGTTGTGTGAACAAATCCAAGGACTTGAAAGGGAGCTCAAGTAGCAAGGCAAATTGTCTTGTGAAGAAGTTGAGTCGCATGAGAAGCCACTGTGTGTGATCAAGTCGTTCGTCTCTAGACCGAGAACTACTTTGTAACTTGATCTGCTACCAGTGGATTCTCCAAGAGTTGGAGAAGAGTGGAGTAAAGGAATTGCCCTATCCTCGAACCACTATACAATTACTTGTGTCATTTTACTTTCAACATTTACTTTCTTGTCTATATTTTTATATATCTCGTTAAGTTAATGCTTATCCAATCGATAAATAACTTGTGCTAAAAACAAGTGTTAAAATGAGTTTTAATCAAACAAAATGGTGTTAAGTCTTCTCGTTGTTAAAAATCAAATCAACTAAAGTTAAGTGTTAGCTGACGCAGCCAAGTTATACTATCAACAACTCAGTGAGTCTGTTGAGTGGGTAACTTAGCTAAAGATAGTCAACCTAGCTGTCCCCTAAGGACACAGCTGATTTGAGTCAACTCTGTTTGAAATTCTTAAAAAGACTAAAAGTTAAAATTTGGTAAGGTTTATCCAACCCCCCCTTTTAAACTTTACTCCACACCCCTTGGGACCTACAAGTGGTATCAGAGCGGTTGGTTCATTGAGCCTTCCGCACTGGTTACTGAACTAGATCTCAATCTTTTTCAAAAGATTTAACACTTGTGTTTTCAAAGTCTTTCATCTTCAAAAAGCAAAGTTATTATCATAGAAGCAAATCTAACTCGTATTCCAATGTTCACTGTGGAAGAGTTTGATGACTGGAAGATTCGTATGTAGGCTCATCTATCCGCTCTACATGATGAAATATGGCTATTGATAGAGGATGGGCCATAGGAAATACTCAAAGTCAATATTGCTGCAAGAAGAGCAGCTGTAGCTGAAGTAGAAGCAGTTGCTGGGGATAGACCAACCATGGTTGAAAAACCACGCACTGAATGGACCAATGAAGATATAAAGAGATATAACCTGGACAATATGGCCAAGGATATACTCTACAAGACATTGAACAAGGCGATGTTCAACAAAGTCATGTCGTGCAAATCAGCCAAAGAAATCTGGGATAAGCTAACCCTGATTTGTGAAGGATCAGAACAGATTAAGGAGAATAAATTAACTGTCGCTATTCAAAAATTTGAAAATTTTAAAAACTTGCAGGCGAGAGTCTGGATCAGCTGGATGCCAAATTCACAGAGATAACAAATGAGCTCTCAGCTCTTGGGAAAAAGTACACTCAGAAGGAGATGTGCATGAAGATATTAAGAGCCCTCCCAACTGAATGAGAAATAAAGGTCATGGTTTTGAGACATTCAATGGACCTCTCTAGAACATCTAATCATGAGTTATTCTCAGACCTCAAAGCTTATGAATTTGAACTGAGAAGGAAAGAGAAAGAGAAAACAGTTGTACCCAAGACAGTTGCACTATTGGCCAGTGATGGGAAGAAGGCTGAGCCAAAGGAGACCATTGACCAAGAGGAAATTGCCCTCATGGTAAATAGATTCAATAAGTTCTTTAACAAGAACTACAAAAAAAACAAGGGTGAAACCTCCAGAAGATATTCAGCACCTTCCAAAGCATGGGAGGACAGACCACCCAATAGAGTTGAACATCAGAGAGCTGACTATCAGAGAGCTGAAAACCTGTGTTGGAATTGCAGACAACCAAGACACTTTGCTGTTGACTGTTCCTATCCACCAGCCAACAAATACATAAAGGAGGAAGAAAGAAGAGTCTTCAGGGAAAGAAGACAAGAAAAGAAAAAGCCATGTGCCGAGATCGCCGAGCTGACCCAAGTGCAAAGGTGAGACTCAAATAATAGTGAAGCTGACTACTCAAGTGATACAGAGGAAGAGGCTTTGATCTGCCTCATGGCTAAAGAACAAGATCAAGAAGATGAGGTACATTCTAACTCATCTCATTATGATTCAAGTGATAGTGATTGTGTTACACACACTTCATCACCCATAGATCTTTATAATTCATTAGGCAAAAATGATGAAATATTTTGAGCACATTAAAACCTCACACACACTTTTGAATGAGAAAACAACCAATTTAAAAGCCAAAACTCACGGTGACAAAAGAGATGAGTACTGTGAGTCACATACCGATGAGAACACTAAGTCAAGGTGAAAATGCCAAGATCTTAGAAGAGTTAGTCACGAGAAAAGAGAAAACGATCTTAAAAATGTAATTTTTCATTTACAAAATCATCCAAATCATTGGATGAACTTATTATGAGTCAAAAAGTATGTGGAGATAAGACAGGCATATGATTCAATTCCTTTGTGCACAGTCAAACTCCAATAGTGATTTTGGGAAAATGATCTTCAAGCAATGAAGGAATCCAAAAACCCAAAAGACCATATATTGTACCGCATTAACACCAAAACACAATCACAATTATACGGCCTTGGTTACAAAGAAAAAGGAAAGAAGCTAGGTAGAGTATCTTTGAAAGGACAACCGAGAAGAAATTCGAGATAGGTCCATCAATGGACTCTAACAAAAATACTCTATAAGAGCCAAATAGAGCTACCAAAAGCCCCGTAAATTTCATCAAAGAAATACATATGACTAAATGGTAGAAACTATCCAAACCAAGCCGATTGAATAATGTGAAATATCAAAGAAAGACCTATGGGATACAAGCCAAAATGACAAAGACCTCAACCTCAAGAAAGGTCTTTCCAAGGCAAAAGAGCTACTATCAAAGCATACTCATGCACCCAAGCACTACATTCGTAAATTTCACAACTACCCCAAGAAAGCAATTGCTAAAACAAACACATAGGCATACAGACAAAAGAGATAGTTGTATGATCATAAAACCCCAAGCAATTTGCTAATGTGCATTATGATTATGGTACCGATAGATGGCAACCTTTTAAAGTCGATCATCCGGCTATAAAGTTGGTTGGAGCATCTTATAAAGACTAACCCCCAGGACCCAGGCAAGTATGGGTACCTAAAAACCGATTTCTTGATTGCGGGTTCAAGGAACAATCGAGTGCCAAGGAACCTGGTACATGGATAGTGGTTGTTCCGCATATATGATTTAGAAAAATCGGTGTTGTAAAAATCGGCTAAAGCGGCCGCCCAGGTGCTAAGCGCCCAAGGCCGATCCGATTTTGTCCAAATCGCCCGAAAAAATCATTTTGGCCAAAAATCGGGCTAGGCGCCCGCTAAAGGCGGCGCCAACCGGAGCTAGGCGCTCCTCCAGACGGCAAAAAATCGGGCCAAAAATCGCCCGCCCTTTAGGCGAGCCAAAGTCGGGTCTAAAGGGAAAAAGGGAAAAATCGGCCAAAAAAAAAAAAAAAAAAAAAAAAAAAAAATAGTTGTTCCTAGTTGTTCAGGCGCCCAGCTTCCAGCGCTAGGGCGCTGGTCACCGCCTGACCAAGCGCTAGCGATTTCTCGCAACCATGCGAGAAAATAGAAGAAATCTGTCAAGATTCAAGGAGATCAAAGGTGCTAAAGTCATATTTGGAAGAAATGAAAGTCCAGGGAAGATCAAAGGCACAAGATTCATTAAGAAGAATGGACTAGAGATCACAGATATTGCTTATGTTGAAGGCCTCAACTTCAACTTTGTAAGCATCAGCCAACTCCGTGACAAAGCCTACAAGGTAGGATTCAACATGGGGATATGCCAAATCAAAGATGTTGAATCTAATGAAATTGTGCTGCAAGAAACAAGGCAAAAGAATATGTATGTAGTGGATTGGTCTCTTTTCACACACCAAGCACATGTCTCGCTAGCAAGGAGTACATCGAATCCGGTTGGTCGTGGCATACGGCCGAGCCACGAACTTCAAGACAATCAATAAGCTTGGAAGAGTCATCTTGTGGAAGGATTGCGGACTCGGTGTATAAGAAAGAAAGCATATGTGATGAATGTCGATGGGAAAGCAAATCAAATCATCATTCAAGGATAAGCCAAGTCTTCTTCAACCAGGATATGCATCTATTGCATATGGATTTATTTGGTCTGTGGAGCCGCCTAGCATCAGTGGAAAGAAATACACCTTAGTGGTGGTGGATGACTATTCAAGATATAGATGGACAATTTTCATGTGTAAAAAGAAGAAAACATCGAGGAAGTTACCTCGGTGATGAGAAAATTTCAAAATGAGAAGAGTCAAACCATTATAAAGATAAGATCTGACAGGGGATCTGAATTTGCTAATGGGATAATAACTCAGTATTGTGTTGAAAATGGTATTTCTCATGAGTTATCAACAGCAAGGACTCCACAATGAGAATGGAGTAGTAAAGAAGGAACATAACTCTCAAGGAAGTCGTAACGACAATGTTAGTAAGTGGATTGTTTAAGAGATTTTGGGTCAAGCCATAAATACAACATGTTATACTCAGAATAGATGCATGATTAACAGGCAATTGCCCAAGACTTCCTATGAGATTTGGACATGGAGAAAGCCAAATGTTGGATATTTTAAGATATTTGGATATAAATGCTTCATCCACAACAATGGCAAGGACAATTTGAAGGCTTTTGATGCTAAAGCTGATGAAGGTATCTTTTTGGGATACTCAGTTGAGAGTAAAGCCTATAGAGTGCTAAACAAGAGGACTATGGTCACAGAAGAGTCTATCCATGTGGTTTTTGATGAGTTTAATGTGAATGGAGAAGACATTGATGAGTTAGCTGATAAGTACAATCAACCAACTATGCAGAAGATTCCTTATGTTGAAGAAAGTGAGAGCACTCAACCCCGATGATGATGAGATAGTGAATCTCAAAGACAAGTGGAAGGTCTTTGAATGAAAATGAAGAAGCTAGTCAAGACAACTTAATTGCAGGGCAATTTGAATCTAACAGAACTTACTCCAACTCGATGTGAGATGGCCGAGAGACCATCCACCGAAAGTTAATTATTAGAGATGTTAGAGATGGCATAAGAACCAGATCCAGAGCACAACATGTAGCAATGTTCACTTGTTTTATTTCCCAAATAGAGCCTAAAGATGTGTCTCAAGCATTGAAAGACACACATTGGGATTCAGGCCATGCAAGAAGAGCTAAATCAGTTTGAAAGGAACAAAGTATGGGAATTAGTTCAAAAGCCAACCCACCAAAATGTTATTGGTACTAAGTGGGTATTCAGAAGCAAGATGAACGAGGAAGGATCTATTGTAAGAAACAAAACAAGATTGGTAGCCAAAGGGTATTGCCAAGAAGAAGGTATGGATTTTGATGAAACATCTGCTCCTATGCCAGATTGGAAGCAATAAGGATGTTTCTTTGTTATGTTGCACACAAGAACTTCACGGTATATCAATGGATGTGAAGAGTGCATTTATAAATGGACTGCTAGAGGAAGAAGTCTATGTTGAACAACCTCTGGGTTTTGAGCAGAAAACTATTGGAGATAAAGTCTATAAGCTCAAGAAAGCATTGTAGGGATTAAAACAAGCACCAAGAGCATGGTATGATACATTGTCTCAGTTTCTTATTGACAATAGATTCACCAAAGGCAAGGTTGATAGAACACTCTTCAGGATTTAAGATGGAGAGAGTATCGCTTGTTCAAATATATATGGATGATATCATTTATGGATCCACAGACAAAGAGCTGTGTGACAAGTTCTCAAACCTCATGCAAGCCAAATTTGAGATGAGCATGATGGGAGAGCTGACTTTCTTCTTAGGACTTCTAGTCAAGCAATTGAAGGATGGAACCTTCATAAGCCAAACTAAGTATACCAGAGATTTAATGAAGAAGTTTGGTATGGAAGAGAAGTCATCAGTGAAGATTCCTATGAATACATCAGTTAAGATGGACATTAGTGAAGATTCCTATGAATACATCAGTCAAGATGGACATGGATGCAGATGGCAAAGTTGTTGCTCAAACTAGATATAGAGCCCTCGTTGGATTATTGCTATATCTAACAGCAAGCAGGCCAGACATCACCTTTGCTGTAGGTGTATGTGCTAGATTTCAGTCTGCACCAAAAGAGAGTCACATGACTGCAGCTAAGAGAATCTTTAGATATTTGAAGGGATGCCAAGAAGTTGGCTTATGGTATCCAAATGAAGGAGAATTCAAGCTGGTAGGATACTCGGACTTAGACTATGCTGGATGTAGAGTTGACAGGAAGCGTACTTCAGGTACATGTCAAATGCTTGGAAACAGATTAGTTTCTTGGTTCAGCAAGAAACAAAATTCAATAGCTACATCCACAGTTGAAGCAGAGTACATAGTTGCGAGTAGCTATTGTTCCCAAGTCTTATGGATGAGACAACAGCTGAGAGACTATGATATTGAAGAAAGAGAGATTCCAATTATGTGTGATAACACTAGTGCTATTGCAATCACTCATAATCCAGTGTTGCATTCAAGAACAAAGCACATTGATGTAAAATATCATTTCATAAGAGATCATGTTGAAAAGAAAGACATCACCTTAGAATACATCTCAACTGATAAGCAGTTAGCTGACATATTCACTTAGCCATTATGTGAATCAAGGTTTGAAGAGCTCAAGAATGAGTTAGGGTTAATTGAGCTGAGTTAGAATACTCAGAAGACTCATTCAGCAGATACAAAAGAAAAGAGAATGGAAAATGAGCAAGTTTCACACATCAGCCAAGTGAAACAGCCTAGTCGAGAAATCAATTGTATCGAGTTAGCTGACAGCTGAGTGATCTTATGTGAAGAGAGAAATAGAGTTAAGTCACTTTGGATGAGAGCTGAATCATTTATGAGCTAAGTGACAAAAACACAGTCGTTTTATTCGAGCGGGAATATTTTTAAGGATGATGTCAGCGTAATTATGATTGTCAGTACAAAAGCTGCACAATAAAACATATGATTGGATGTAAATGTTGCTGCATTTAATATATGGAAATGTTGTTTGAAGGCTAAATTTTAACCGTTGATTTTGATCAAGTTATTCAAATTCCAAAAACCGTCCTTTCAAGTCTCATATAAACCAAAATTTACATTTTCTCTCTCCTCACAAAATACTCTCGCCTTCAGCAAGCAAGAAGAAACTCTCTTTGCAACTGTTCAAAACCCTACCCTTAAAGATCAAGTTTTTCGCCTATGTCACTGTTCAATCTTTCTGGAAATGGCTGCTACTCATGATTTCGCTAAGATTTCTGAGAAGATCCACCGGTGCTTGGTGGACTTCAAGGGGATGATCAAGCAAGGCGTTGCTGAGGCCCTAGTGAAGAAGATTGCTGACAAGCTTGAGAAGTCATGTCTGAAGGACTTTCTCTCTATGGAGTTCACCCACACCTACTTGGAGGAGGTTGCCATGTTATATGTGAACGTCAAAGTGCATGATGATGAGATTCGTTCATCCATTCACGACAAGGTCATCAAAATCATTGCTAAGGACCTTGTTGAACACTGTTTTCTGCTGACCGAAGGATTGAAGGACATAGCCGAGAAGGATGTAAACTTGGTTGCAGCTTGGAAGGAGATTGCGAAGCCCGAGTTTGCTGCAAAAGCTGTCTATACAGCTAAGAAGGAGCTAATCAAAGATGACTACCACAAGCTGATGGACATTGTGTCCAAATGTGTAGACATGAAGTTCGGAAGCTTCAACCAGCTATCACAGACTAAGCTGATGGTGATGGCTGCAATCATGCAGGACAAGAAAGTTAACTGGACTGAGTTCATCTTCAGCCGAGTCTGCCAGAATGTAATCAACAAGTCCTTCAAGGAGGATGAGACTTTTGGTTGCTCCATGGGGTATGGTCTAGTCATTGGCCATTTGATGGAGATTAAGGGGATAACACTGCGCCATGGGAAGCCTTTTGATGCAAATAAAAGGATGTTTAAGGTAAACCTCTCCGACGCATAGAAGAAAGCTCTTGCCAGGCAACCGCTCCAGCTCTCTCCCCTAAGCCTATTTCAAAGAAGAGAGCTACGACAACCAAGAAGGCACCTGCCCTAGCAGCCAAAACCAAGAAGGCACCTGCCCTAGCAACCAAACCCTAAGCACTCCGCGGCGAATCACAAGCCCCTAGCCCGCAGCCCGAGAGGCGAGGAGTAACCCTACTTTATTCTCCAGTCGTGAAGAAGAGGCGCACTGCCAAGTCTCGAAAGGCAGCTGCGTTGAAGAAAAAGGAAATTGAAACACAGGCCTTCACTCTTGAAGAGCCTCAACATGTAGAACTAGAGATTCCCCTGATTCCTACAAAGCAAAGACGGTTGTTTAAGAAGTCGGAGCTAGAGAAACCAGCCGAGTCTAGCACTCACGCTGAGAAGCCCGATGAGACTGCTGATGCTCAAGAGGAGCAGTCTCAAGAAAAAGTTGATATACCCCGAAGACTGCTAATGCAGATCAACAGAGTGCCGAAGACCCAATTGCCCGGGAGACAGCTGAGGAGATGGATGGAGCTGAGATAGCTAAGTCACATGAAGACTCCTCAGACTGATGCACATGAACCTGAGGAGGATCAAGCTCCGTTGGCTACTATTCCAGAGGTTATAGAAGATGACGATGATTTAATAATGTATTCTCCAGTCTATCCGGACATTCAGCAGAGGCTAAGGGAATGGAGAAGATGGAAACTAGACTACCTCCAGACAGCAATTCACTCATCCATAGTTCATCAAAGAAGAAGAGGAGCTTCTTAGCTTCCTTGAAATGTCATGTCTAATATGCCCTCAATGAGGATTTCGCATTGACGCCTCCGTGCTATTAAAGAGGATGAGAAGGAGAAAGCCCTCGAAAAAGCCAAAGCCCTTGCGAAGTCAAAGATATGTATGCAAACGGGGACCCATGAACATCTTATGGAGTCAACTGATAGTAGCGACCTGGAGGAGATGGACCCAGTTGTGGCAGTTGAAAAGGCCGAGTTCCAACAGGCCATTAAAGAATCCCGAGCCATGCACGAGCAACATCTTCAGGAAGGTCCAGGAGAGTCTTCCCATATCTCTCCTCGATTTGATCTCATGGGAGTGGCGCAGAAGATTGCAACTGTTATTGCTACGACCATGTCCCCTGTGCATTCTCAAGATGGCTCTCAGGGGAACGACAATGAAGCTAGGAACGTGGGCACCCTAGCCAAGCCCACCTCCGAAGAAGGTGTTGAGACACCTACCCCAACGGCTGACTACTCAACAGAAACGGTAGTGTCTCAGGAGCTGAGTAACCCCACAAACATTCACTCAGCTGGTGTGCCAGCTGAGGGGGAAGCTCTCTCCACCACAGCTAGGTTAGAGGACGCTGTGGGAGATAACACCACGAAGTTTGGAGGTGAAGAAGAGTAAACCACTGATAAGCAGAGTGAATAACGAAGCTCGAACGATTGAGACTATTCCAGCTGAGATTTCCTCTGATGTGCAGGCCGATGAAGCTGCTGATATAACCAAGGCAAAGGATGGGAAAGAGGCCACAGGAGTTGAGACTCTTGGCCATGAAAGTACAATCTAGGAGTTGAGACTACGAAGGATGCCATTGGAGACCCAAGACAAGGAACATTGAAGAGAATGTCGAAGGCCCCACAGTTGGTTGAGCTGCTGGGGTAATGAATGCCAAAGGAGGTTGAGACTTCCTTAGGTAAAGAGCGGAATAGGAGAACATTCCTCGAGTAGAGGGAGTCAGTGCGAGAATAGGAGATCGGCGCCCTTCATGATTCCCTAGAACACATTGATACAACCTTTCGGGATCGAGGATGAAGCCGAGTCCACACATCATGGAGATTCTACGCAGACGACGGCCGAGCGGGGATGTCAAGGGCGGGCGGGGGGGGGAGCAATCCCCATCCCCGTCCACGCGACCGCATGGGAATCCCCCTTCCCCATCCCCGTGAGACAAACGGAAAAAAAAAAACTCCCCTCATCCCCATCCCCATGGGATTTCGAAATCCCGCTTTTATTATTTTTTTATAAAAAACTGAATTTTTTTTAACAAATGATTTTCTAATATTGAAAAACATTTATAAATTATATATAAAAAGTCTAATAAAGCACTCATTATATAAAATAAATTAAAGATTTTGTTATTTATATATTTAATGTGGGATATATTTATAATATATTGTACATATTTAATATAATATATTATATATTTAATATCGGTTCCCCGCAGGGAACGGGGTGGGGAATATGATCCTCGTCCCCGCCCCGTCCTCGCCAATGGGAGAAAAAAATTCCCGTCCCCATCCTCATCCCCACGGGGATTTTCGGGGATTTCCCGCCCCATTCGGGGCGGTTCCCCGTGGGGAATGGTGAATCCCCGCCCCACTGTCATCTCTAGACTGAGGATGTTATTAACTCACGGAGCAATGTTAGTGATAAAACAACTCCGATGAGATTCAATTTTGATGATGATCCATCGCCTCTGGCCACATCACACTCCGATGACGTTAAGACGGTGAGGACTCGTTTACTCAAAAAAGGGAAAAACCCAGCTGAGACCGACGCTAAGCCGTTAACACAACCGAGGCTCAATGTTTGAGGAGACGATACAATCGCTCAGTGAACACGATCAATCGAAAGCAGCAATCACAGATATGTTGCAAAGAAAGACTCAAACAGCTCCATCTCAGCTCCCACAAAATTGCGTTATTTGCCGATGATCTTTGGCTCAACCGAGGCATAGAGAGCCGATACTTTGCAACAAGAAGGGAAATGCCCCAAAGACGGACTGGGGATCCTCTTGTCGAGAGAGGATGTATTTGAAGACATATTTCATTTCATCATTGAATCGCTATGGAGGCCAAAGCTGCCGAGAACAGGAGAAACACACAGCAGAAGAGCCCATCATTCCATCTCGATACGATTGTGCCTTTGGGATTTGATTTCAATGCGGTATGGTAGGAAGAAGAGTCGGCTTACAGTAGGAGTTCCATAATGCGTTTAAGAAAATATGTGATGAAATTGAGAAAATGGAACACCATCATGCATCGTTAGATCTTTGTTTAGACAATCGTGATGCAACACTCAGTATGCAGATATTCGAGGAGTTATGTTACGGATCGTGGAGTATGCACGCAATGACTACAATGCGCTCAGAGCAGTCCATTACTTCAAAGCTTTGTTTGCAAAGTCGTTGGTTTGGAGTGCGGATAATTCTAAATTTCAGCAGAGGCAAAAGAAATATATGGTCAGAATGGAAAATTCTCACAAGTCGGACATGGAGTTGCTCAAGATGCACCATCACAACGAAATTACACGCCTGAGGATAACATGAACCGAAGTTCGGTCTTCTTATGGCGAAATGTCATAACCCAAAACTTTGCATTTTAATTATCGAATTAATTATTTATAAGCATAAGTACATGCATTTTAAAATTTCCTATTCATAGTAGAATTCATATGAAATCATGAAATTTCCGGTTTTAGCTTAATTGCATGAGCATATAAAAACAAATATTACACACACATATACACATTTGAAAACACTTTTAGACCCATATAATTGGGTGGAATTAATATATGTATACATAGATTTAGTAATTAACACAAGTTACAGCCATAAGTGTGGCCATTAGAATTACAACTTTAACATATATATAATAATAAAGTATAACTTATACATATATATTTAGCTAATATATAATTGGGGTTCTATAGGTATATTAATGTATGTATACATAGTAAAGTGCACCAATATATATAATATATGTGTGTGGGTATAACTTAGATAAATATAATTAACTCATGTACAGATGTCAAGTGATTATCATGTAAGTAGACAAATTATTTGTCTTTATGACCACCGCCTTAAGCAACATGATAAGTACAACATATATCATACAAACTGGTAGGGAAGGAACAAGAGAGAGGGATAGCTCAAACGCAGACATGATCGAACAAGGGGAAAAAATGGGAGATCAGTTCACTTCTGTAATTAAATAGGTAAGTTTGATCATATATTTAAATCATTTAACTCCATAAATTACATTGATTATCGAAGTTTCAATTTACATACGGAATGGTATTAATGGCTTGCAAATGCTTTTCTGTAGATTAACACTTAAGTGAAATAGAAATAGGAGTAAAAAGAGGTAATGGTTGTAACCTTATTCAATTTATTTCATTTATTTATTCTAGTGGCTGAATAGGATATTAATTAAGATAAAATGAAAAACCAATTCAAATAGAAACAATAACCACTTTAGGAGCATCAGTACATTGATGATATTAAGTATTTAAACTATTCGTGATTCTTAATTATTTATTTTAATAATAAATTTGGAGAATAAAATAATTGTACTGACAATTGAATTAACAAGGATGTATAATTAATTGGGTTAAAAATCATATAATCAGAGTATATGACAAATTATGGATCGCATATTTAAGGTATTACTAGAGTTAAATTTATAACTTTTAATGTGGTTATAAAATTTTAAATGTTAATAGGTCCAAATCGTGATACAGGGGCAACTAAGGCCGACTAGGCGAAATCTTCGGGATAAGGGCATCTTCTCATGAGTATAATCTTTTAGCTTATTATTTGACTTGTGTGATTATATGATTAATGTGTTGGAATGAATGGTTTACTTATTTAGCTATAGTGATTAGTAGTTTATCGTGCCCTAACGTAAATTGCATGATTCTCTATGATGATATTGTGATGAAATTGAGATACGTGATCTCTATGTGATGAGATGGATATAAAATTGAGATATATGATCTCTATGTGATGAGATTGAAAGAAATTGAGACATGTGATCTCTACTGATGTTATTGATATGGGAATGAGATATGTGATCTCTACTGATGTTATTGATACAAAAATGAAATATGTGATTACAAAAAATGCATTCATCAGAGATTAATAGATTATGTTATGGCCGCTAATGATCTTGAATCATGTGTTATGAATTACAGACATCCAGAAATTTTGGATTACAAAGTGTCGTACGGCCACCCCGAGTTCACTGAACTCTACGTGAATTAAGAATTACAGAGTGCCATGGCCATTTTCATGATCACGATTTATTCTTGGTATTAGCTGGCCCATAACAGTAAAAGAATATGATCAAGTACGTGTATTTTTATGTGTTTATGAATATTCTGAACAAAGTGTGTGAAATGATTACTAGTGAGGTGTCTATGTGATGTTAAATAACTTGTTATTGAATTATACTTGCTGAGCTTGCAACTCACCAAATGCAATGTTACCAATTTTTAGTTCTTTCAGTAGATAAAAGTTGATCTGTGGGGTGTGACAGAAGTTTATCGCATGGATCATAGGTCGGCCGGGTGGATCCCATCCTTCTCCTCATTTCGTCATTTGCATTTCATATAGGGAGTCCTGCATTTTGATCACGTATATAAAAGGGCACGATCGTTAATGTCCTGTAATGTAGAAAAGTATACATGTGTGAATAACCGTTGTTAAATCTTTTAAGTGAATGCTTCGCTTGCTAAAAAGGGTTACTGAGATCATGATTAACATGCTAATATCATGTGCAATGCACATTGTGTCTTTATGAACTACATTTTTATGCTATAAAAATATGTGTTACGAGGGTCGTATGCGTTATAAGAAATGAAGTTGCTAGCTTGGTGAGTCAAAGGCTCTGATGTCGAGTTCCGACAACCTACTCCAAAGCGGATATCAAGCGTAATTCAACAAACAACCAACCGGATTTCATTATGATTAGATTATTTCTTGCTTTCGACCCTATCTTTGGGTGATGATGCTAAAAAAGGAGGAAGATGAGGCCTTAAAGGAACCGAAAAGGTCAAGCTTTGAGTAATAAGAAGGCGAAGAAGGAGAATCAAAGCAAAAAGGGAAGGAAGCTTGAAGAAACCCCTTTGAAACTTATGTTTCTGAAACCCCCCGGCAAGGAGATGTCACTGCTTCGATTCTCAGAAAACTACCGAAAGAGCTGTCTGTGGAACAAAGCTGAGATGGTAAGGAAAGAAATAAGAAAATCCATCGAAGCTGAGTTTGAGAAGATAGCTGAGAAGCAATCTGCACACATTCAGGATATCAGAAAACAGTATGATGATCCTCCAGCTGGAAAAGATTACCCTGCAATAAAACCCAGAGAGAAATTCCCATACCTGATGCTGGATCTGAGCCCAGATCGCTAGAGGAATTCCAAACTCTAGAAGCAGTAGGATATTTTCAAGACATGACTCTACCACAAGCCTGGGATTTGTACTGGGAGAAAGGACTTGAATTGTGCAATACGGCTGATAAGCAGCCAAGTTCCAACAGTCACTCGGCTGGAAAATCAAATGCTCCAGTGCAATAAACTCCCAGAGGAAGGGGAGCTGAGTCAGAAAGGGTAGACATGGTGGAAGTGGGAGAAGTATTCAACCGCGGCCAAGACCAAAAGACATTAAGTATGTTGATCCGAAGAAGAAAGGACCCATATACTGGTTTGGATATGATTATTTGGCTAACGTAGAAGGCAGCGAAGGAATGATCCTTTTGCGAAGGACCCATATACTAGGAAACTGAGAATGAAAGAACTACTCGAGAATGGGAGGAAAGGCAGCGAAGGAATGATCCTGTTGCGAAGCGAGCATATGATAAGAAGAAGAAGGCAAAAGATAAAAGGAAGAGGAGAAGAGCAGACGAAGACACGAGGAGAGCTGATGAAGAAGAGAGAAGAATGAAGCAGCCAAGGCGTTGAAGACAGCTGCAAACCCCTTCGTGTATTTTACTTAGCTGTAAATACATAGTTGTAAGTTTTCCCTGTAATATAGCTCTGAGAATTTCCTTGTAATATTTATCCTCTTTGTAACCTAGCTTAGATACACTTTCTAATGCAATATTTGTATAAGCATCGTTACCTTTTGTAAAATGACTTTGTAAAGGACAAGAATGCTATGATCAATAAAATTGATTATTCAAAGCATACATTCTTTATTGTTTGCACCGCTTGTGTTCTTTGTTTATTTATAGTTTGTTTAAGTTTTGACATCATCAAAAAGGGGGAAATTGTTAGGAAATTTATTTGTTAGATTTTGATGATACCATGTAAAACTTAGACTAGGAAGTTGGCACCCCATTTTCCTTGTAATTCGTATTGTAATAGATAGAGGTGAAAGAGTGAGTGAAGTCGCCTAAATCAAGAATGCAAGAAGTCAACTGCAGACTAGAGTGAAGACTCTGATGTGAGTCAGCTGAGTATGGCCAAGAAGGAAGACAATGACTCGACCGAAGAAGAGCCAACTGAGGAACAGTGTGTGAAGTATGAGGATGTGTCATCAAGTCAATGAAAAGCAATTCTAACGATTGAAGTGACAGATGAGTCATTCCATGATTGGACCGACTCAAGTCACAAGAGGTAAAGCGCAGATCAAGTCAAGACAACTGGCATTGATCTGTTGGAAGGAAGTCAATAATATTACTCGATATAGTAATATGTCCAAGCTGCCAGGTCTTAGAGTGTTTGGCCCAGAAACATGCAAAAGGAATAAGCCAATGGGAAACACTAAAGCTTATGTCAGACCCTGTAAAGCTACAGAACCATTTAATACGAGGAAGGGTCAACATCACAAGTGTTGCAGACCAAGAAAAGATAAGCCAACGAACAAGAAGTGTCATTTGAAAATAGCCTATCTCTTCAACGGGCAAATTTTCAAATGAGCACTATAAAGCCTAAGGAAGCATTTAAGAAAAGTTAACATGAACTGTACGAGCAAAATCAATCAATTATCAAGCAAGTATAACCTGCATATTCTCAAGCTTACACAGAAAATTCCTCAAGCTTAAAATTCGATGGAACTCAATCCAACATACGTTGTGAAGGAAAGATAACTTCAACCAGTTGAAGTGGAAACATTTGAAGAACGAAAAAGGGGTCTACTCTCCAAGTTGAAGGAGTTGTAGAAAAGTTCAAGGTCAAACCAGGAGATTCAAGTTTGATGGAGGGTTGTGTGAACAAATCCAACGACTTGAAAGGGAGCTGAAGTAGCAAGGCAACTGTCTTGTGAAGAGCTGAGTCGCAGGAAAAGCCAGCTGTGTGATCAAGACTGTCTCTAGACTGAGAACTACTTTGTAACTTCATCTGTTACCTAGTGGATTCCTCCAAGAGTTGGAGAAGAGTGGAGTAGAGGAATTACCCCATCCTCGAACCACTATAAAATTACTTGTGTCATTTTACTTTAAGCATTTACTTTCTTGCCTATATTTTATATCTGTTGTTAAGTTAATCTGCTATCTAATTGATAAATAACTTATGCTAAAACAAGTGTTAAAAAGGAGCTTTAATCAAACAAAAGGGTGTTAAGTCTTCCGCTGTTTAAAACCAAATCAACTAAAGTTAAGTGTTACCGACGCAACAAGTTATACTATCAACGGCTCGATCAGTGCGTTGAGTGTGTAACTTAGTCAAGATAGCCAACCTATTTTGTCACACCCAAGGACACGGTGATTTGAGTCAAGTCAACTGTTTAAAATTCTAAAAAAGACTAAAAGTTAAAATTTGGTAAGGTTTATTCACCCCTTCCTTCTAAACCTTACTCCACACCTCTTGGGACCTACACATAGAATACAAATCTGAACAGTAAAATTATAAATTAAAAACTATCTTACATAAATGTGAATAAATATATAAGTTATATATAATTAAATGGGTATTTATTATTTTATTTTAAAAAATAATCAATTGTACAATTATTACATGATATCCTAGACATATATATAAAATTATATATACCCATGTTATATATTTGAAACATTAATCCAACTTATAAATATGACCTAAAATGCCTGAAATATGATCGTATATATATATAAAATAGATAGATAGATAACTATAAAGATATTATTTGCATTATATATATTTTAAATATTATATTGTACATATTTGTTTTTGATAATAAGTAAATACTTATTACATAAAAGATGCGCTATTAGTTGTTCTATTTTTATGCTATATTTATTTGTATTTCAAACAATAGAACAATTATTGTTCATACATTTGTGTTAAAAGATAATTTCTCAAATAATCATGATATGAGTATAATGATATTGTTATTGAGAAATCAAATGCCACACAGGTTTTATTTATTAAACTAGCGTATATCGTAATTTGTTGATATAAATTTCAACTATGTCTCAATTGATCTAATTTAATTTAGCTATTAAAAATTGTTAAGTGAACATATGACTTTTTAAAGTTTTAGACAACTGATTAATAAGTGTTTCTAATAGGCGTATAAACTTGTCTCAAATGTATAATCAATATGTTTTCTTTCTTTTTTTTTAATTTTTCAAAATTTTGATTTATTGTTAGATATTTCACATAATATTTTGTAAAAATATATTAAATAATAATAAAAAATTATTATTTAATAATTTTGGTCAAGAATCTATCAACTTTCTTTGTCACGCCCCAAGCGGGACGCGACGACGATCCACAACTCAAAACAATAACCAAGCGATCCGGACAAATGACAACGAGAACCCAATGAGACGAGTCTAAATAGCGGCGGAACTAAATAACGAGATACAAGTTACAACTTAAGTCTACAATCCATCATCCAAGTTACAACCCGAAAATCAACAAAATAGCAACTTAAAGTCAAAGGGTCATACGCCCCTCAATTACAAACCCGAATGGAATGAAATACAAAAGTCCGACAACAACATAAGAAAAGAGTCCAATCAACAACAAGAAGCGATGAAATCCAACAAGCGTAGTACAAGGTCTCAATCCGAGCGGTTCAACATCTCCAACGAAATCCTCATCTAAGGTTAGAAAAAAGGGGATGAGACAAAAATCTCGAGTGGATGGGGTGATGGGTAATGCGAGTGTGGCGCAATATAGTTAATATGAGAAAACTTGATTATATGAAACGCAGCGTGAGTATGATGCATGATTTCACACACGATTCAAAGCGTCGTGATAAAATAATACAATAGTATATTTATACGATTCAAGAAAACTTGATTCATGGTCACACATGCACTATGTGATTGATCAAGACAGGTAGGATTGCGTATGGAAGTGTAACGCCAATCCCATGCAAGGCAAATAATGGTTGCGTACGGATTTGTAGCGCTGACCAATGCAAAACAGTAGCGGTTGCGTTTGCGGAAATGTAACGCCAACCAAAACGGGTCCGATAACTCCGAATCGTGTGGATCGACAGCAAGCGATTCTTCGTTCTTCCTTCTAACTCCCGGTCAAGATGGTCCAAGACCTAAGCACCTTATCGCTCCGTAGGCAAAGACAAAATCCACAAAGTGGAGTGGCGAGGCTCGGATCTGTCATAATCATGATTATACCTCGATTACTACGACCCGCTTCCCTTGGACAAACTCCGTCTCTCGATTTGCGGGATTAGGACGATGGGGCGGAAGAGTGGAATAGCAGCGAGATGCCCGGTTCCATCCCCCGACTTATCCATTCCGATCGTAGAAGCTCGACACACCAAGTTGGCTCAGCAGAAAGTAATTACAATTACAGATCGAGTCAACCAGCAATGAGTATTATTGATTCAGGGAAGCGATTTATGAAAATTTTGAAAAACGCGAGTGGCAATTATGGCGTTGGTGGAGTTTTTGGATGAAGATGATTATCGGAAGGATAAGCAACCTTCGATATCTTGAAAGATTGGGTGGGACATAAGTCCCGTTATAGATTCAATTCGCAAGGCGAGGAAGCCCCGCGATTGGGTATTAATCGGTCAAATTGATCCGATAAGTCAGGGTTTTTTGGGAAAATAAAATACTTAATTTAAATCTCCAAGTCAGAGAGTCCAGGGCTATTTTAGTAAAAGAGAAAATAATTTGAGTTAGGTCCTTTATAAAAGGAAAATTATAATTTAGCCCCGTTTTGTAAAAACTAACACTTTTGGGGTTAAAAATTGAATAATTAAATATTCCGACCTTGAAAAATTATGAGGTCAGTTCCTAAATTCTCCAAATTGTCCAGAGATTCAGGTTTTTAAAGTTTTGAGGTCGAGTTTTTATAAAAATCTCACATTGGCCCCAAATTTGTAAAAATTGCCAATTCGGACCTTAAGTTTTAAAAATTCGGAACTCACAAACCGGAAGGGCTTTTAATGTGATTCCAGTTGGAAAATGTCACTAAGGTTAGTAGGATATTGGAACAAAAGCAGTTTTAAGAAGAAATATGTGTAGGTCCTTCAACTTTTGAAAATATCATTTTTGTCCCATTTTAAAATAATTGCCTTTAAGGCTTTTAGGGGTCCAATTGTTATGTAATTTGAACCTTGGGTCCAAAATATAATTAAGTTGTAGTTAAGTTAGTATTTCCAGGTGCATGGGCTGCTTAAGTCCGGGAAATTTCATTTGGGTCCTCAAGTTTAGTATTTTACATATTAGTCCCTCAATTTTTGTAAAATTACTTTCCAAGCCCTAAACACTTGGATTTTTGGAATACATTTAAAATGTGTCATTCCCAGTACTTTAAGAGTAAAAATTTCAAATTTTAAAGTTTAGGTCTGGTGCAGTTTTAAAAATTGCAAAGTAGCCCTTAAACTTTCAAAATTTTACAATCTAGTCCTTGGGCTTTTAAAGGTTGATTTTATTTATCTTAAAACTTTTAAAACTTTATTAAAATGTCCAAAAGTCATTTTTGAACCTGAGTACAGTCCCAAATTTCAAAATTTGCAGAGGGGTCCTTTAACTTTTATTTTCATGCAATTTAGTCCACCAACTTTCCAATTTTGCATTTTTAAGTCCAAAATTGAAATTTAATCAATTATGCTCGACTTTTCCAGGTTATGAGTCATACAAAATATAGATTTTAAAGATCATACACATGCATGTCCAATACATACAAGAATTCATCAATTAAAACATTAAAGTGTACATGCATGCACCTAAAATTCAATAAATAATAATTTTGAGCAACTCTTGAGAATTTTCATGATTTGATATATAAAATTTACATGCAATACATAGGTCATATATATCTCAAGGCTCATGATCAAACTTTCTACATGCATTTAATCAAAACACCTAAAAGTTGGAAAATATTTTTCCACCCACCTTAAATTTGGAAATTGTGAAATAAAAGGATAATTTCACAATTTTTGGATGAGGCTTCTTAGGTCAGCCCCTAAGTCAAGAAAATATCAAAATTTGGAGTTAGAAAAATGAGAGAAAAATTAAGGAGAAAAGAAGGAAATAAGGAAATGAAAAGGACTACACTTTACCTTGTGTAGTAGATGTTTGGAGACTAGTTGAAGCTCAAAAATTGGAAATTTTGGCTCAACTCCAAAATCTCCTAAGGTCAGCCCCGATTTCTCAAAAATGAAAAAGGGGTGTTAAAATTTGAAAAAAAATAGGAAGAGTAGGAAAGAAGGGGTCTAGAACTCAATTCTTACCTTGTAGTCTAATTTCCTCTACTATTTTCTTCTTCAAACTTGAGGTCCTTCTTCAAAATGTTGTCAAGCTCTATTCTTCAAGGTCTTCTAATTGTACCTCCAAACCAAATTCAAACTTAAGTTAAGAAGGTGGAAGAGATGAACAATGTGATATCCAAAAATGGATTGAAGTTAAAATTTCTTACCTTGTATGATGATGGTTCGATTTTTAGTGAAGAATAGGAGGAAAATGTTGAAAATTTTTCCAAGTATAGAAGAAGAAAATGAAAGGAAGAATAGAGAGAAGTTGGGAGTTTTTAGAGAGAATGAGGAGGATTTTTGCTAGAGAGTAAATGTGTTAGATGAAAATGAGATGAATTTTTGACAAAATTTGGCCATATGGCCGTCCACTTCATGGAGAGAGGGGGAGAGGATTTTGTTCAAATTGTGTCTTGTAATTTGTCTCTTGCATGGAGACAAAATGCAAGTCAAAGTATGGGTCAAATTGGAATGTTGAGGGGAATAAGAAGAATGTTGGGAAGAATGGAATAAGTTGGGAAAATAGTAATAAAGAATTGGTGTATAAGATTATGTGTATAATGTTTGAATTAATGATATAATTATACACAAGATGACTAATATATGGTGTAGGTGTACAAGAGTTGGATGATATTTTTACCCCAAAAATACCACCATGGCCGTCCACTATGAGGGCAATATGGTAATTCCATATATTTTTTTTGTCCCAAATTTGATGATAATAGATGAAATATATCAATCTCCAAAATATTTAGTGATTGCCTTGATCACTTGTAAGTCTCATGATCACTTTATCTAAATCAAAATCTTAATTCTATAAGGTAAAAGTCTCTAAAATAAATAGTCTCTTAAAATTCTAAGGTGACTAATAAATACAAAAATAGTAATAGTGATCAATCAAGTGATCATAAATGAGGAATGGAATTAATGATGATCATGATCACAAGTAATTAAATAAAATGAAATAAAATACAAAATGTATATATTATTAATAATTACCCGTCAAAATGACGCGGTAAAATAGTCGATCAAAAGTATAGACAACAATAAGGATCAATTAATAACTCGGAAAAAAATCGGGGCTTCAAATCCTCCCCTCCTTGGAAGAATTTGGTCCCCAAATTCTCTTCAGAATAGTTCTGGATATTGATTTCTTATGTCTTCTTCCATCTCCCACGTTGCGTCTTCGTCTCGGTTGTGGTTCTGCCACACCACTTTAACCATCGGAATTTCTCTCTTATGCAACCTGTCGTTTCTGCGATCAATGATCCGGATCGGCCTCTCGGTGTAGGATAGATTTTCCATTAGAGGAGGAGTATCTCGAGTGATGATATGCTCGGGATCTGGTTGATACTTCTTCAGTCTCGACACGTGAAATACATCGTGCATTCCCACATAGGGTGCTGGTAACTCGAGTCTGTAGGCTAACTTCCCGATCCTCTGTAAAATCTTGTAAGGTCCAACATATCTCGGGCTCAACTTGCCTCCTTTCTTCGGATTGATCAATCCTTTCCGTGGTGAGAGTCTGAGAAATACTTCATCACCGACTTCAAATTCCAAATCCTTTCTTCTCTTGTCCGCGTAACTCTTTTGGCGGCTCTGAGCTGTGCGAATCCGCTCTTTGATCAGCTTGACCTTCTCCATGGCCTCCTGAACTAAGTCGACCTTTGGAATCGAGGGCGACTTTCGTTTCTCTTTCGGAGTCCATTGGTCATCAATCTCCCAGTGTAGCGGGGATCTACATTTTCACCCATACGATGCCTCGTAGGGTGCCATCCCAATCGTGGCTTGATAACTGTTATTGTAGGCGAACTCGGCTAATGGTAAGTGCGAATCCCAACTCCCTTGAAAATCCAAGGTGCAGGCTCGCAGCATAACTTCAAGGGTTTGAATTGTTCGCTCAGATCGGCCCATCGGTTTGTGGATGTCTTCTTTGTCTTTGAAACTTAGCGAGGTACCCAATTCCTCGTGCAAGCACTTCCAAAATCTGGAGACAAACCTCGGTCTCTGTCGGATACTATATCGACCGGTACTCCATGCAGTCGAATGACTTCTCGGATATAAGTCTGCAAGTTTCGCAAGCTATCGTTTTCTTGATGGGTAAAAAGTGTGCAGATTTCGTGAGTCGGTCTACAACTACCCAGATAGCATCATGGCCTCCTCTGGTCCTTGGTAGATCCATCACGAAGTCCATCGTTATATGTTCCCATTTCCACTGGGAATTCTCAACGGTTGTAGTAAACCGGATGGTCGTTGGTGTTCTCGCTTTTACTCGTTGACAAGTTAAACATCTCGCAACGAACTCTGCTACCTGGTTCTTCATGTTTACCCACCAATAACTCCATTTCAAATCCTTATACATCTTGTTTCCTCCAGGATGTATAGTGTATTTCGAGCGGTGTGCCTCTTCTAGATTCTATTCACGATCCGCTCGTCATTCGGACACACACTCGATTCCGAACCCGATAACTCCATCTTCAGTACCGAGAATTCGATCTTTCTCCTTTAAGTATCTTCTCCTTCAGTTTTTGAAGATGTGTATCTTTCTCTTGTGCTTCTTTGATCTCATTCAGTAGATTGGGTGTAACTGAAATGTTAGCACATGAAATATGAGCATTGGTTCTTGTCAGATTCCAATTGCTCGGCTCTTTTAATGATTCCCACTCTCGAATCATAAGTCCGGTTAAGCTCGCCTTCGCACAGAGCGTGCGCTACGACGTTAGCTTTTAGGGATGGTATTGAATATCAAAGTGATAGTCCTCAATCAACTCCATCCATCTCCGTTGCCTCAAATTGAGGTCTTTCTGGGAGAATAGATACTTCAAGCTCTTATGATCCGTGAAAACCGTGAATGTTGCTCCGTAGAGATAGTGTCTCCATTTCTTCAACGCGAACACTATCGCCGCCAATTCCAAGTCATCGTTGGATAATTGGCCTCATACGGCTTGAGCGTGATGCATAAGCGATAACTTTTCCTTCCCGCATTGGCACTCGCTCCTAGTCCTTCTTTTGATGCATCACTTGTAGACGACAAAGTTTTCGGTTCCCTTTGGAAGGGCTAAGACCGGAGTCAGTAGTAAGTCATTTCTTGACTCTTGAAACTCGCCTCGCACTTGTCATTCCACTCAAACTTGACTTGCTTCTAGGTTAGTCGAGTGAGTGGTCCGGCTATCTTGGAGAAGTCCTGGATAAATCTTCGATAATATCCAGCTAGTCCTAGGAAACTCCTGATTTCCGTTACAAACTCGGGTTGTTTCCATTCAACCACCGCCTCGCACCTTCGAAGGATCCACTACAATCCCAGTGCCGGATACTATGTGTCTCTAAAACGATTTTCAGATGACGTTCGTGCTCTTCTCTGGACTTAGAGTATACGAGTATGTCATCAATGAATATCACTACGAATTGATCCAAATAGGGTTGGAAGACTCGATGCATCAGGTCCATAAATGCCGCTGTGCATTCGCATTAAATCGGACGAAAGGCATTACTACAAACTCGTAGTGTCCATATCGAGTTTGAAATGCGATTTGGAAATGTCTCCTTCGCAGATCTTGATTGGTAATATCCTTGTTGTAAATCAAACTTCGAGTACACCGTTGCTCCTTGAAGTTGATCAAATAGTTCGTCTATCCTTGGGAGGGGATATTTGTTCTTGATGGTCACACTATTAAGTCCACGATAATCTATACATAGTCTTAATGTGCCATCCTTCTTTTTGACAAACAACACAAGTGCTCCCCACAGAGACGTACTCGATCGAATAAATCCCACCTCCATCAGTTTTTGTAATTGCGTTTTCAACTCTTGTAACTCAAGAGGAGCCATCCTATACGGTGCTCGGCAATCGGGCGAGTCCCGGCAACACCGATGGTGAACTCGACTTCCCTATCCGGAGGGACAAGTGGTGAGTTCTTGTGTAAATACATCCGTATATGCTGATACTATAGGTACTTGGTTGATTTGTGACTCAACCTTGGGTTTGTTAATTACAAACGCCAAGTACCCCTGAGCCCCTCTAGTGATCGCCCTTCTCGCTTTCATTGCTGAAATGATTGGGGCAATCCACTTCGGGTTTTCCGGGTTCACATAGCTTAATGGACTTGTTATGGCAGTCCATTTGTGCTTGGTGTGCAGATAACCAGTTCATTCCCAATATCACGTCGTATTCGGATATAGGTAATAAGATCAAATCGGCAGGAAAGTTTATCTCAGCAATCTTAACTTCGCATGCGTTATAGATAATATTTATTATCTGACTTGCACCCATAGGAGTTGACACTTCTAAGCATATAGGCATATGTTCCATGCATGCATGCAGTTTGTGTGCAAAATGCGGTGCAACAAATGAATGCGTTGATCCAGGGTCGAACAATATTTTAGCGTAGTGGTTAGATAATAGAAGCGTACCTTCCACCACGTATGTTACCTCCGGAGCCTCCTGTCCGGCTAGTGCAAATGCTCGAGCGGGCATCCTTGCCCGATTTCCCGGCCATTTCCCGCGTGGCTGCGTCTGTTTTTGTCTTGGCCATCGCATTTCGGGCAATCTTGCGGTAGTGGTGCCGACATTACCACAACGCAAACACCTTCCTTGTTTACGCTAACGATTTGTCGGCAAGATGTCCCGGTTTCGCAATGTGCACACTCTTGACCCGACTTTCCTTGTGATCGGTCTCTTTCTTTGTCTGCTTTCTATTAATCGGTCTCTTCGAAACTTAGCATGCGGTTTAGACGGGTGTCCCATGTACTGCCCTCTTAAGACGTTCGATGGCCTATTCTCTGAATTTGTCCAATGCGGTTCGGGCCCCGACTCATGCGCGAGAGCCGCTTTATTATGGTGAATAGGTTGCGGGTTCAATACCAACAATCAAGTTTCAAGTTCCGATTTCAATCCTCGAGTGAACTTGTAAAGCTTATCCTCTTGATCGATTGTCCCTAGAGCATACTTGGACAATCGGTGAAATTGAACTCAGATCTCGAGCCACATCGGGTTCCTTGCCTCAATCTATGGAATTCATCCCTGCGCGCTTCCTTCACGACTGGGAATATGTTGTTCATTGAACTCAGCCAAGAAATCTCCCCATGTTCGATTACTCGGTCTGTTCCCATCTCCTTTCAACCGCCCTCCACCAGTAGGGGTGGGCACGGGTCGGGTATTTTCGGGTTCGGGTAATTCGGGTCGGGTACCCGACTAGTTGGGTAGCATTATTTGCTACCCGATGTCAACCCAAAATAATCGGATACCCGATATATCAGGTATCCGACAAAGTCGGGTACCCAACAATCGGGTTTCGGGTTTAAAAAGTAGATTTGGTTAATTGGTTTATTTCTCAAATGATGCTTCTGCCTTTTTGTTCTTCGTTTGCTTATTTGCCTACTTGGCTACTTCTATTTCTTTTCTTTTTTCTGTTTTTATCTCTTCCTTTTAGTTGTTGCCTTTTGTGTTCTTTTTCAATTTCCTTCTTTTTATTTTCAATCTTATTATGTTCTCCATGTGTTGTTCTTTGTTGATCTTTTCAGGCATGTCTTATTTTATTTTTCTTTTACTTTTTGTTATTTCTTTCTCATATACTTTCTCTTTGTTGTCTCATTATTTGCTATTTTTCACGTAAAATTGAAGAGTGAGTGAGGGATGATTTGTTTTGTGAGGCGAGAGGGTGAAAAAAGACCACGCATATTCACCGTGTCAAAGGCCAAAAAAGGAAACATAAATAGTGTGTTCTAGTTTTTTTCAATATATATCAAAAACCCGATCGGGTATTCGAGTAATTTATACACTACCCGATACCGAGGCCGATTAGTGTCGGGTAATGACCAGCACCGAGCACCCGAGTTTTCTAAGAAAATACCCGACCAGATCGGGTATTACCCGATCGGTCGGGACCCGACTACTGCACTCGAATGCCCACCCCTATCCACCGTCTCTAAGAAATTGATTCCAGACGAAATACAAATGAGTGTGACTCTCTCGCTCGTCGGAGTATTGAAGAGCATTGAAGATATTTTCCAGCTTCTCTATCCATTCTTCCGCTTTCACATCGTCCGGCTCTCTGTTAGGAAATTTATTGTTTAGATTTTGATGAATGCCATGTAAAACTTAGAATAGGAAGTTGGCACCCCATTTTTTGTTGTAAATTGCATTGTAACAAATAGGGTCGGGTCAAGTTTGAGTTAAGTCGATTATGCCCAAACATGCAAGAAGACAACCGGAGACTAGTAGGAAGACTCACGCGAGACAACCGAGTTTGGCAAAAGAAGAGAAGACGGGAACTCGATGAGGTGCGGTGAGATGCTTGGTGAGTAAAGCATCATCAAGCTAACTCAAGATAGTCAAGTCTCTAGTTGAAGTGACGGAAGAGTCATTTAATGATTGGAAGTCGACTCTAAGTCACCTGGGGAAAGCAACGAAATGCGATCAAGTCGAGATAATCGAAAGAGATCCGTTGTACGTAAATCAAGAGAATTACTTAAACAAGTAATATCTCCATGCTACCTTTCTCGGAGTGCTCGATGTGAGAAGCGTGCAAGGGAAATAAACCAATGGGAAACACTACACCGTGTCGTCTGCTCAAAAGTCAAGAATAATTCATACGAGGAAGTGGCAATTCCAAGGATCGCAACAAGACAAGCCAACAACCACAAGTGACTTTCAAAAATAAGCCTATCTCTTCAACGGGCAAATTTTTGAAAGATCACTATAAAAGGCTGAGGAATCACTCTGAGAGAAGGTTACCTGAACCACGAACATTCAAGCTAACATTCGAACTGTAACAAAAAATTACTCTCAAGTTATTCAAGTTCAATTATCAAGTCTACATTACGAAGGAAATAAATCCAACACGCACTTGTGAAGGAAAGACAACTTCAATCAGTTGAAGAGGAAACATTTGAAGAATCAAGGGGTCTACATTCCACGAAGGATTGTAGGAAGGTTCAAGGTCGAACCAGTCTCGAGTTTTTGGAGGGCTTCGTGATCAAATCCTAAGAGCTTGAGCAAGTGAGATGTTGTAGCAAAAATGTTTGCCCTGTGAAGAAGTCGAGTCGGATGAGAAGCCCGGTGAGTGACCAAGGCATCTCAGTGATCGAGTCCGAAAGGATCAAGTGTTTGTGTGATCAAGACTTGTATCCGGACATTACCACTGTATCCGATCAATACTTAGTGGATTCCTCCAGGAGTTGGAGAAGAGAGGAGTAGAAGAATTACCCCATCTTCGAACCTCTATAAAAACTTATCGTGTCATTTACATTTCAAAGCACTTTAATTCCTCGCATCTTATTTGTTTAATTCTCACGACATATTTGCTATCTAACTCGATAATCTCTAAGTACTAAAACCAAGTATTAAATCATAACTAAACCAAAATTAAGAGTGTTAAGTCTTCGCTGAAAAACAAACCACAGTTGAGCTAATTTAGTCTTGACAATTTTGAGTTATTCTATCACGGCTCAATCGAGTCCGTTGAGTGACTAACTTTCTTGATTAACTAAATTGGTCATCCACCAAGGACACAAACAGTATAGTGTCTACTCGAATTTTAAAAAGGACCAAAAGTGAAAAGTTGGTAAGGTTTATTCAACCCCCCTTCTAAACCTTACACTCACACCCCTTGGGACCTACAAGTGGTATCGAGCGGTTGGTTCATTGAGCCTTCCGCACCGGTTCTTGAACTAGATCTCCAAACTTTTCAAAGTCTGTTTTAGTACTTAAGTTTTCAAAACTCCTTTTATCATTAAAAGTTATTATCATGGAAGCAAATCGACACGCATCCCTATGTTCACAATTGAAGAATTTGATGATTGGAAAATTCGTGATGCAGGCTCATCTATCAAAGCATTACATGATGAGATGTGGATAGTGATAGAGGATGGGCCACCGCAAATCTTAAAAGTGAACACAAACTGTAAGAAGAGCTACAAATTTGAAGGTGAAGAGGATGTTGCCCTAGACCCTATGGTTGAAAAACCAAGAACTCGAATGGACAAATGATGACAGAAAAAGATACAACCTGGACAATGTAGCCAAGGACATCCTTTACAAAACCTTCGACAAAGCTATGTTCAATAAAGTCAAATCATGCAAAACGGCTAAAGAAATGGGACAAGCTAACATTGATTTGTGAATGCTCGAGCAAATCAAGGAAAATAAATTATCAAATGGTCGTACAAAAATTTGAGAATTTCAAAATGATCGCAGGAGAAAACCTGGATCAACTGGATGCTCGGTTCACGTAAATCACCAACGAGCCGTCGCACTTGGAAAGGAATATACACAGAAGGAAATGTGTATGAAGATCCTAAAAAGTCTCCCGGTGAATGGGAAATGAAGGTCATGGCACCGAGACATTCCATGGACCTATCGAAGACCTCCAACCATGAACTATTTTCAGACCTCAAAGCCTACGAATTTGAGCCGAGAAGAAAAGATCGGAAGAGACAATGTGTACCCCAAAACAATTGCTCTAATTGTTAAGGATGGAAAGAGAGCCGAGGTCAAAGAAGTCATTGATCTAGAAGAAATAGCCCACGATGGTTAAACGGTTCAACAAGTTCTTCAATAAGAACTACAAGAGAGGCAAGGGCGAATCTTCCGTAAGACACTCGGCTCCCTCCAAGTCAAGGGAAGATAGGCCAACCAAGAGAACAGATCATCAAAAAGTGAATATCAAAGGGTCGACAATCCAAGAATGGAAAGAGTCGATCAAAAGGTTGAATATCTATCTTCGAACTATAGGCAACCAGGTCACTATGCCATTGATTGTCCATATCCTCGTAGTCAACAAATACGAGGAAGGAAGAAGAAAGAAAGGTCTTGAGAGAAAGAAGACAAGAAAAGAAAAAGGGCAATGTTGGTGCAGAGATGGCCGAGACAGCCAAGTCAAGAGAGACAGTGATTCGAGAGAGCAATGAAGCTAACTACTCAAGTGACTCGAAGAAGAAGCCCCGACCGCTTGATGGCCAAGGAACAAAATCAACCTCGACCAAGAAGATGAGGTACACTCTAACTCATCAAACTCGATTCTAGTGATAGTGACTTGTGACACACACACTTCATCACCCACTGATCTTTATGATTCATTAGGCAAAATGATGAAAGATTTTGAACACATTAAATCCTCACACACACTACTAAATGAGGAAAACAGCCTACTCAAGAGCCAAAACTCACGGTGACTAAGGAGCCGAGTACTCTAAGTCGAATAGCCGATGAGAATAAAAGTTTAAAGGCCGAAAATGCCAAGCTAATAAGCGAGAAATAGTCTGCCATAGAAAAGAGGGAGAATGACCTCAAAAATGTGATTGCCTCATTCACTAAGGCATCTAAATCATTGGATGATCTTATTATGAGTCAAAGAGAATGCGAGACAAGACAGCTAGATTTAATTCCTCTGTGCTATGTCAAACTCCAAAAGTAATTTTGGAAAAAGGATCTTCAAGCAATGAAGTGTCTCAAAAATCCAAAACTCCAAATGGTGCACACACATTCACTCCAAAGCACAATTACAAGTAAAGCGGCCTTGGTTATAAAGGAAAAGGAAAACCGATTGGGTGCATTGAGAGGACACATGAGAAGAAATTCACCAAGTTCCTCAAAGCAAACTCCAAACAGAATTACTCAGTAAAGAAGAAACAGAGCTACCAAAAACCCCAAAAGTTCTATCAAAAGAAACACATATGATGGGAATGGTAGAAAATATCCAAGCCAAGCCGATTGGAACGATGTGAACTATCAAGATAGACTTATGGAATATAAGCCCAAATGGCAAAGGCACAGAACTCAAGAAAGGCCATTCCAAAAGTATAAGAGCCTTCATCAAACACACATATGCACCTAGGCACTACACTCAGAGACACCACAATTACCCAAAGAAGGCAATTGCTAAAACACATATACAGCATACGACAAAAGAGACATTTGTATGAACCTAGAATCCCCAAGCAATTTGCCAAAATTAATTATGATTATGGCAATCGATAGATGGCAACCCCTTAGAGCCGAGATCATTTGGTTATAGCTGGTTGGATCATCTTACAATACTATCCCCTCGGGACCGGACAAGTATGGGTACCTAAAACTTAATTTCCTTGATTGCGAGTTCGAGGAACAGTGAGTGCCAAGGAACCTGGTACATGGATAGTGGGCATTTCCGGACATATGACAGAAACAAGAAAAATCAAAATTCAAAGAAGTTAAAGGAGCAAAAGTCATATTTGGAGGAAATGAAGCTCAGGAGAAATAAAAGGCATTGGATCCATCAAGAAGAAATGATTAGAAATCACGGATGTTGCATATGTTGAAGGACTCAACTTCAACTTGCTAAGCATCACCAACTCGTGACAAGGGCTATAATGTTGGATTTAACATGGGTATATGCCAAATCAAGGATATTGAATCAAATGAAGTTGTGTTGCAAGGATGCGACAAAAGAACATGTATGTAGTAGATTGGTCAACCGCTACACCAAGCACTGTCTATTAGCAAAGAGCACAAATTGAATCAAGTCATGGGCACAAAAAAAGCTGAGTCACCTGAATTTCAAAACACTTAACAAGATTGCGAGAAGTAATCTTGTGGTAGGTCTTCCGGACTCAAGATACAAGAAGGAGAGTATATGTGACGATGCTAGAAGGGAAAACAGATCAAATCATCATTCAAAGAAAATACAAGCCCATCTTCAACAAGGATATTGCACTGCTACATATGGATCTATTTGGTCCAGTTGAACCAAGCTAGCATAAGTGGGAAGAAATATACCTTGGTGGTAGTAGATGACTACTCAAGATATACATGGACAATATTCATGTGTAAGAAGAAAGAAACTCTATTAAAACTACCCACGGTGATGAAGAGGATTCAAAATGAGAAGAGCCAAACCATTATCAAAATAAGATCGCAGACGAGAGGAACCGAGTTTGTCAATGGTATAATAACTCAATATTGTATTGAAAATGGCATTGGTCATGAATTATTCTGCGGCAAGGACTCCACGTGCTGAGAATGGAGTTGCGAAAGAAGGAATAGAACACTCAAAGAAACGGCCAAGGACCATGTTAGTCAAGCGGGGTTACCAAAGAGATTTTGGGTCAAGCAATCAACACAACTTGCTACACTCAAAACAGATGTATGATAAATAGAGAGCCGACAAAGACTCCTATGAGATTTGGACAGGAGAAAACCAAATGTTGCATATTTTAGAATATTTGGATGTAAATGTTTCATCCATAACAATGGCAAAGACAATCTAAAGGCCTTCGATGCTAAAAGTCAAGAAGGTATCTTCTTAGGATACTCAAATTTGAAAGCAAGGCCTACGAGTACTCAACAAAAGGACTATGGTTGCGAGATGAATCCATTCATGTGGTATTCAATGAGCCAAATGTAAATGGAGAAGACATTGAAGAGTCACCGATAATTTGAATCATCCAAACATACGAGAAAAGTCCTATCTTTGAAGTCAATTTGGAATTATAAACTCGAGATGAAGATGAGATAGCCGAGTCTCATAAAATGCTTGGAAAATTTGCGCCTAAGTGATTGCGAGAGAGCCGATCAAAGCAACACACGGTACTGCTAGACGATGAATCCGCTAACTTGCTTCAACCTCGATGTAAGATGGTGAAAGACCATCCACCGAACTTGTCATTGGAGATATAAGAGAAGGTGTCAAAACAAGATCCGAGAACTCAACAAAGCTATGTTCACATGCTTTATCTCACAAATAGAGCCTAAAGATGTGTTACAAGCATTGGATGACACACATTGGATTCAAGCTATGCAAGAAGAGCTGAATCAGTTTGAAAGAAATAAAGTATGGGAGTTAGTTCAAAGACCCACCCATCAAAATGTTATTGACACTAAATGGGTGTTCAGAAACAAGATGAACGAGGAGGGTTCTGTGGTAAGAAACAAAGCAAGACTAGTAGCAAAAGGATATTGCCAAGAAGAAGGAATAGATTTTGATGAAACATTTGCTCTGTAGCAAGATTGGAAGCTATAAGGATGTTTTTTGCCTACGCAAACTCACAAGAATTTTATTGTATATCAAATGGATGTAAAAAGTGCATTCCTAAATGGTTTATTGGAAGAAGAAGTGTATGTTGAACAACCTTCGAGGATTTGAGAGAAGACTCTTGGAGATAAGGTATACAAACTCAAGAGAGCATTGTATGGATTGAAGCAGGCACCCCTGAGCATGGTATGATACTTTGTCACAATTCCTAACCGAGAATGGATTCACAAAAGGAAAAGTAGATAGAACACTTTTTAATTCAAGACAAGAAGAGCATCTTTGCTTGTTCAAGTATATGTGGATGACATCATTTTTGGATCCACAAACAAAGAGCTATGTGAAAAATTTTCAAACCTCATGCAAAGCAAATTTGAAATGAGCATGATGGGAGAGTGACATTCTTTCTTGGACTCCAAGTAAAAGCAGTGAAGGATGGAACCTTCATAAGTCAAACAAAATACACCGAGATTTAATGAAGAAATTTGGTATGGAGGAGAAGTCTTCTCGTGAAAATACCAATGAATACGTGAGTCAAAATGGACATGGATGCACGGATGGCAAGCCTGTAGATCAAACAAGATACATAGCACTTATTGGATCATTGCTTTATCTCACGGCAAGCGGGCGACATCGCCTTTGTTGTAGGTGTATGTGCGAGATTTCAATCTGCTCCAAAAGTGAGCCATATGATTGCTGACTAAGAGGATTTTGAGATATTTGAAAGGAAGCCAAGAAGTTGGCTTATGGTATCCAAAGGAAGGTGGATTCAAGCTAATTGGCTATTTAGACTCGACTATCTTTGGATGCGAGTTGTGAGGAAAAGAGCACTTGAGGCACATGTCAAATGCTTGGAAATATGCTAATTTCTGGTTTAGCAAAAAGCAAAATTGAATAGCCACCTCTGGTGAAGCCGAGGAGAATACATAGTTATGGCAATTGTTGTGCCCAAATCCTATGGATGAGGCGGTGAGAGACTATGAAGTTGAAGAAAAGGAAATTCCAATCATGTGTGATAACACAAGTGCAATTGCAATCACTCGAGAATCCTGTGTTGCACTCAAGAACAAAGCATATCGATGTCGGATATCACTTCATAAGAGATCATGTTGAAAAGAAGGATATCATCTTGGAATATATCTCAACCGATAAACAATTGGTGATATATTCACAAAACCATTATGTGAGTCAAGATTTGAAGAACTCAAGCATGAGTTAGGGCTAATTGGTGAGTGACACTCGTAAGACTCAAAGAAAAGAAATGAAACACAAAAAGAGAATAAGGATTGAATTCTCAAAATCGCCTAAATAAATCACCATGTCGGAAAGACACTATACTTGATTTATTGACAGTTGAGTCTTTGAGATAAGCGTGACGGAAGAGTTAAATCGGCTAAGGGATAAGTTGAGTCATTTATGAGCAAAGTGACAAAAACAATGTCGTTTTTACTAAGCGGGAATGTTTTTAAGAATGACGTCAAGATAATAATGATGTGTACAGCAAAAAAGTCGCATACCAAGCTTATGATTGGATATAAATGCGCCGCATTAAATTCGAGACATTAAATGCTAATCGGGCGTGCAAAATCTAAGCCGTTGATTTCGATCACATTTCAAAACCACCCAAGACGCCCTTTTTAAAACCATACTTAAACCATTTTCGTCTGTTTTCTCTCACATATTATCAAAACGGTTCATTTCTATCTCAGAAGCAAAGGCAAAACTTGTTAGTCCAAGTGGCTACAATAATCTAGAGGGGGGGTGAATAGATTATGCCGATTTTTCACAAATCACCCTTTTTTCGAAACACCGAGTAGATAACAAGAATGTAAATGCGGAAAATAAACAACACTCGTTGATTTAAAGAGGTTCAACCCACCTAGGGCCTAATCCTCTATCACCCCAGTATCTCCGGGATGGATTTCAAAAAGAAAAAAGGATTTTATTAATTTACCAAAAATTAATACAACACCTTGAGGATTACCACAACCCTCTTTCACCACCTTGAGGATTACCACAACCCTCTTACAACACATTTGAAGATTACCACAACCTTCAAACACCTATCACCTAGATCACCCAAGTGTATTCTTACCACAAGAATACTCACAAAGATGTCTTGTGTTGAATGATGACCAAAATCAAGATTACAACTCAATAATGATTGATACAATATGAGTACAAGTGTAATCAAGAATTGAAAGCCTAGACCTCAAATAAGTGCAAGTGAAAGTGCTTAGGCTAATACAACAAGATATATGAAAGTGTTTGCTCAATTGCTCTTTGCTTGTATATTGTGTGTTGTATCTTGTTGCTTGAATGAAGCCTCTATTTATAGGAGAGGACTTGGCTTTCATTTCCAGACATTGGCTCCTCCTTGGGGAGTGATTTGCTGCAAAAGAAACCATTTAAAATGATCAATATAGCTGTTAGAAATCAATCCCACAAAATAGGAAAAAGTTGTCTAAAAACGCAACGGATAGTTTGCTGATAAACATGGGGTTCAACCGGTCGCGCAGAGATAAGATTGAAATTGAATTCTGCGAATTTTTACACAGGGGGATCGGTCGAAGGGGGGTGCGACCGGTCGTCCATAGCGTGGACCGGTTGCCCTTGACGATTTTACTAAACAGAGAAGTGCGGAACAAAAATCCAACTTACAGTCTGTGTCGCCCGTCGGTCGACCGGTCGACCGCACCGATGCCGCCCACCTGGTCGGCCGCCGCTCGCCTGCTTTTTCTTACGCCCCATTTTCTGTTTCTCGACTCAACTCAGGTACGGGTTGCCCTATAGGGCGGACCGGTCGAACTGAAACAAATGTGTTGTCCAATGTTTTATTGAAAATAAACTTCAAGAAATACTCCGAAAAATAGTAAAAACATTTTAAGTTGATCGGAAGTATTTAGACAACATTTTTGGGACATGGTTTTGGTTTAAAAACATATTTGAACAAAATCGAACATAATCATCAAAATCATGATAAAAACATTTATCTAACAAACTCCCCTTTTTGATGATTACAAACCAAAACAATTTACTTGAGGAGATTTTAAAAACCAAATAAAATTTTCGGTTTTACGAGTAAACTATTCGTTAGAAGTATTTCATACAAAGCTCCCCCTATTTATGAGTATATCAACAAACAATTATTATAAGTAAGAAGCACAAGCTATAACAAGTATATATAGAATGCATCATGCGCTAAGGAGCTCCCCCTGTCACAAAGCTTATAAATAATTTCATCCGAGTCCAAAAATTCATCCATGGACTAGGTATTAGAGTCCACAATACTTATTGCGAGCTTTTATTAGCTTTTCTTGAGCTAACGAGCTAATATCATGTTTCTCCCCCTTTGGAATCATCAAAAAGAACGTTAGAATGGTGAAAACACCATACAATAATATCAAAGTCTTGGAAGGGACGGTTTATTAACCGTTGAGCAATTAAAGCATAATAATACAAGGAAAATGGGAGAAATGTAATATGAAGAGTTCATACGCTTGTTTTGTTTGTCAAAACATGATCTCAATAAGTATAGAGAACTTTTGAAAGCAAGAGAATCATGTATAAGTTGAAATTTTCATTGCGACATAACATCGAACACCTTGTGTGCGTTAAAAATAAAAGAGGTTGTATATAACCTTTGTAAATGGTTCAAGCCAAAAATTTTCAACATCAATTCAAGTCAATCATCATACATAACAACACAACAACCAAGCTCATCATGATCATACAAAAATACATCAAAAATTTTCAAGAAACTCGAAAACTCAAGGGTTCCACCCAATTGAGTAAAAGAAGCGAAATTCTTACCATTTGATCGGAAAGAGTGAGCCATAATGATGATGATCATGCTATATAATGTCCATGTTGTGTAAAATATGCATGAAATCCATTTTTGAATGAAATTTGAGTGAATTTGGCAAAGGGGACGAAAAATGGCCAAAAATTTGTTAAAATGAAGAATGTCAAGATTTAACGCGTTTAAAAGCCAAAATATAGCTTAGGCGACGGTCGAGGTTGAGGGCGACGTCGCGGTTGAGGGCGACGGTTGCCCTCAACTCCTTCCACCTTTATCTTGTCGCTTTTTCCAAAATCCGAATTTTCAACCAAAAATCCGATTTTTCGCCCCTAAGTTTTAAAAACGTGCAAAATGCAAACGTAAGCTTCATTCAATATGCATTATGTCTAACCGAGCTCGTATTGATGAAAAAGTCTCGGAAGATAGCGGTTTTGTGAAAATATCCGCTAATTGATCTTGAGATGGTACAAAGGATATCTCAATTTTACGTTTTGAAACACAATCCCTTAGAAAATGATGTCGAATCTCAATATGTTTAGTACGGTTATGATGAACCGGTTTTGAGCAATATTTATAGCGGATATATTATCACAAAAGATAGGTACATTTTCAAAAGAGCATTTGTAATCCGCTAAGGTTTGTTTCATCCAAAGAAGTTGAGTACAACAAAATGCGGCGGAAATATATTAGAAGCCTGCCGTTGAAGAGAGAAACACGTTTTGCTTCTTTGAAAACCAAGAAACTAGGCAATCGCCTAAAAATTGACATGATCCGGAAGTACTTTTCCGATCATCAATATTTCCGCATAGTCGAATCACTATAACCTTTAAGAGAAAAATTTTCATTCTTTGGATAAAATAAACCATATTGAATGGTGCCTTTCAAATATCGAAAAATCCTTTTAACGGCACTTGTGTGAGATTCTTTGGGATTGCTTTGAAAACGAGCACATAGGCATACGGCATGAAGAATGTCCGGTCTACTAGCGGTTAAATAAAGTAGACTACCAATCATACCTCGATACTTTGATTCATCCACGGACTTGCCTTTCTCATCTTTGTCAATTTTGACATTTGTTGCCATAGGAGTAGAGATGGTTCTTCCTTCTTCAATGCCGAACTTTTTCAAAAGTTCTTTTGTATACTTTGATTGCGAAATATAAATACCTTCTTGGCATTGCTTAATTTGAAGTCCAAGGAAGAAGTTAAGCTCCCCCATCATACTCATCTCGAATTCTCCTTGCATTAACTTAGAAAATTTCTTGCACAAAGAATCATTAGTAGCACCAAAGATAATATCATCAACATATATTTGCACAAGTAAACAATCTTGCCCTTTTTCAAAAACAAATAGAGTTGTATCAACTTTACCTCTTATAAAACCATTTTGTAAAAGAAAAGAACTAAGTCTATCATACCATGCACGGGGTGCTTGTTTTAAACCATACAAGGCCTTTTAAGTTTATAAACATCATTAGGCCTAGAAAAATTTTCAAACCCGGAGGTTGTTTTACATAGATTTCTTCTTGAATAATACCATTTAAGAAGGCGGATTTAACATCCATTTGGTAAAGTTTGAAATTTTTAAAGCAAGAATAGGCAAGCAAAATACGAATAGCTTCTAAACGTCTACGGGTGCAAAAGTTTCATCATAGTCAATACCTTCTTCTTGACAATACCCTTGAGCTACTAACCTTGCCTTATTTCGAACAATGTTGCCTTGATCATCAAGTTTGTTCGGAAAACCCATTTTGTGCCAATAATGGTTTGAGAAGGAGGACAAGGTACCAATTCCCATACATCATTTCTTTCAAATTGATTCAACTCCTCTTGCATCTCTAGAAACCAATCCTCATCCTCAATAGCTTCTTTAGCATTTTTAGGCTCTTTTTGAGAAATAAGAGCTTTCTCGGCAAATTTTCTCCGAGTCATCACTTTGTCAAGGGGATCACCAATAATAAGATATTTTGGGTGATCTCCCTTAAATTTCAATGCAACGGGAAGATCCGAGATATCACCTCTATCTTCTTGAGGACTATTTGAAGTGGACGGTTGATCATTTGATGTAGACGGTTGATCATCAATTTGAATAATTTGTTCAATAATATCCTCCTCATCACTTTCATCATTAGGAATTATTTCAACTCCCGAAGCTTCATTGAATTTAACATGGATGGATTCTTCAACAACTCCACTAGTCTTATTGTAAACTCGATATGCTTTGCATTTTGTTGAATATCCCATAAATATCCCTTCATCGGCCTTAGGATCAAGTTTGTCCAATTGATCCTTGGTATTCAAAATAAAGCATTTACAACCAAATATCTTGAAATAACTAATATTTGGAGTTCTACCTTTCCAAAGCTCATATGGAGTTTTATTCATTTTAGGACGAATATAAACTCGATTAATGACATAGCAAGCGGTACTTACGGCTTCGGCCCAAAAATACTTTGGAAGTGAAAATTCATTGAGCATGGACCGACTCATTTCTTGCAATGTCCGATTTTTCCGTTCGGCTACTCCATTTTGTTGAGGTGTCCTTGGAGCCGAGAAATTATGAGCATATCCTTTGGTTTCACAAAATACTCTAAATTCACCGTCAAATTCTCCACCTCGATCGCTACGGATAGACTTGATAGTATCTTCTTTTTCATTCTCAATAAGTCTACACAACTTAACAAACTCATTAACGGCATCGTTTTTATTGGTAAGAAAAAGAGCCCAAGTATATCTCGAGAAATCATCGACTAAAACAAAAGTGTAATGTTTTCCACTTAAACTAGCCGTACCAATGTCCCCATACAAATCAAGGGGAAGCATTTGTAGAGGTTTGGTTGTGAAATTTCATTTTTGGGCTTAAAACTACTTTTAACTAATTTGTTCTTTTGACAAGTGTCACATAAGCCAAGATTTTCAAAATTCAATTTGGGTAGTCCTTTCACATGTTGGTTTTTGTAAATATTTTTCAAATTCTTGTATCCAACATGTCCAAGTCGCCTATGCCATAAACTAGTTAAATCATTATTGGCGACTAAACAAGAAACATTTTGACTAACCAAATCACTTGTACAAATTTTGTAAAGATTGCCTTTTCTATTTGCCTCACAAATAATTTCACCATTTTTAAGTATAAGGCATTTTTCTTTATTAAAGGAAACATCATATTTTGAATCACAAAGTTGGCTAACACTTATCAAATTAAACTTAAGCCCTTCAACTAATAGAACATTACTAAGAGAGAAAGAAGAGTTACCAATTTCTCCATTTCCAAGAATCTTTCCTTTGCCATTGCCGAACATGACCATACCCTCTTCTTGGAGTTTGATGTTGGTAAAAAGTTCTCTCCTCCCGGTCATATGGCGTGAACATCCGCTGTCCACGAGCCATTTTGAATCTTCCATTGTGGTTATAGGTCCTATTACCTACAAAAGAATTCCTTTTAGGTACCCTATAATTTTGGGGTCCATGGGGGTTAGTCTTGAGACCTTTGGGTCTCCAAACATGTCTTGAGCTATTTCTCAATTTGCAATTATTAGCATAATGTCCAACTTTGCCACAATAAAAACAAGTATGAGTATTATAATTATTAGCACGTACAAAAGTCGGACTTTGGTTATTTTTCTTAAAAACACTTTGAAATGGCTTATAACCAAGTCCCGATTTGGAATGCTCACCTCTTTGTGCATCTAAAATTTTTGTAACTTTATCCGTACTTATGTTGAAACGATGCATATCATTTTTCAAACATTCAATATCTTTTGTGAGCAATTCCTTTTCGGTGTCAAGAGAATGAATTCTAGTAAGAGTAAGAGCATGAGCTTTGTCTAGAGATTCATAAGAGGTAAATAATTTTTCTTTTTCAACTTTAATCTCCTTATACTCCTTTTTCAAGTTTTTGTATTTAACGATTAAATTTTGAAACTCAATTTGCAATTCATCAAAATCACATTGCAAGTCATCAACTATGGAGGAAGTAGAAGAGTTTGAGTGTACCTCATTGTTTTCATCGTCTATAGCCATGAGACCGTGTTCGGTTTCTCCTTCCTCATCAGTTGTTTCGAGTAGTTCATCCCATGTTTTGACTTCCGCATTTAGAGCCTTCTTTTTAGTAAAAGGCTTCCTTTTCTTTTGCTCTTCTTCATCGAGCTTCGGGCAATCGGCAATGAAGTGTCCGGGTTTTCCGCATTTAAAGCAAGCATTATCTCTTGGTTTTCTTGCTTTATTTTTATTAACAAATTTTGCAAATTTTCGAACAAGTGCGGCCGTCTCCTCATCATCATCATCATTATCATAGTATGCATTATTAGAGGAAGAAGCAAGACCTTTAGAAATAGTTTGCATACCCGATTGATTTGTGGATGGTTTGGAATTTTTCCTTTCCTTGAGATAGACTTCATAGATGAGTAGATTTCCAATAAGTTCATCAAACTTGAGTGTCTCAAGATTTTGTGCCTCCGTGATTGCCGTTACTTTTTCGGACCATGACCCGGGAAGTGCATTCAATACCTTGGTCACCTTGTCTTCTTCGGAGATGACCTTGCCGAGGGCCACAAGAGGATTGACAATATTGTCAAGCCTTTCCACCATCTTGGAGATGCTTTCGCCATCATACATGTTAAAATTTTCGAAGTCTTTAACAAGCATGGTCTTTCTTGCTTGCTTGACTTTCTTAGTCCCTTCATAGATTGTCTCCAATTTTTCCCAAACCTCATGTGCCGACCTTATGCCTCTTATGCGATTGTACTCGGTGGCGGTAAGAGAACAATGCAAAATATTTAAGGCCTTACCGTTTAGAGAGAAAGCCTTTTTGTCGTTTTCAAAGAAACTCCTTGAAAGGTTTAGGAGCCAAAGTGCCATCTTCCGATTTCTTTGTTGGTTGATCAACTCCTTCAATGACCACATTCCAAATGTCGAACCCGCACCCTTGTAGGAAACACTCCATACGGTCTTTCCAAAATGCGTAGTTGTTGGCGTCGAATAGTGGTGGCTTGTTGGTGGAGGCGCCGGTGGTGAGATGAGCATCATTTGTAGCCATGGATCTTTTCTCTTTACTCGGAACGAGCTAGCCAAAGAGTTTGGCTCTGATACCACTTGTTAGTCCAAGTGGCTACAATAATCTAGAGGGGGGTGAATAGATTATGCCGATTTTTCACAAATCACCCTCTTTTTCGAAACACCGAGTAGATAACAAGAATGTAAATCTGGAAAATAAACAACACTCGTTGATTTAAAGAGGTTCAACCCACCTAGGGCCTAATCCTCTACCACCCCAGTATCTCCGGGATGGATTTCAAAAAGAAAAAAAGGATTTTATTAATTTACCAAAAATTAATACAACACCTTGAGGATTACCACAACCCTCTTTCACCACCTTGAGGATTACCACAACCCTCTTACAACACCTTTGAAGATTACCACAACCTTCAAACACCTATCACCTAGATCACCCAAGTGTATTCTTACCACAAGAATACTCACAAGGATGTCTTGTGTTGAATGATGACCAAAATCAAGATTACAACTCAATAATGATTGATACAATATGAGTACAAGTGTAATCAAGAATTGAAAGCCTAGACCTCAAATAAGTGCAAGTGAAAGTGCTTAGGCTAATACAACAAGATATATGAAAGTGTTTGCTCAATTGCTCTTTGCTTGTATATTGTGTGTTATATCTTGTTGCTTGAATGAAGCCTCTATTTATAGGAGAGGACTTGGCTTTCATTTCCAGGACATTGGCTCCTCCTTGGGGAGTGATTTGCTGCAAAAGAAACCATTTAAAATGATCAATATAGCTGTTAGAAATCAATCCCACAAAATAGGGAAAAGTTGTGAAAAACGCAAGCGGATAGTTTTTGATAAACATGGGGTTCGACCGGTCACAAGCAGAGATAAGATTGAAATTGAATTCTCGAGAATTTTTACACGGGGAGACCGATCAAAGGGGTGCGACGGTCGCCCTTAGTCTGTGACGGTTGCCCTTGACGATTTTATTTTAAACAGAGAAGTGCGGAACAAAATCCAACTTACAGTGCATGTCGCCGCCGCCGGCCGATCGGCCGACCGCACCGCCGCCCACCTGGTCGACCGGTCGCCTGCCCTTTTTTTTCTTACGTCCCATTTTTGTTTCTCGACTCAACTCAGTACGGGTTGCCCTATAGGCGACCGGTCGAGCCTGAAACAAATGTGTTGTCCAATGTTTTATTGAAAATAAACTTCAAGAAATACTCGAAAAATAGTAAAAACATTTTAAGTTGATCGGAAGTATTTAGACAACATTTTTGGGACATGGTTTTGGTTTAAAAACATATTTGAACAAAATCGAACATAATCATCAAAATCATGATAAAAACATTTATCTAATAAAACTCTCTCAAAACCCTATCTATATTCAAATCAACCTCTAAGTTTCTTTTTGTGAAAATCTTGAAAAATGGCATCAACTTATGATTTCGTCAAGCTAGGAAAGCAAATCCACATTTGGGTCTCTTTGTGGATTTCGAGGAATGGTCAAACAGGGGTCCGATGATGACCTCATAAAGAAAATCGCTGAAAAGCTCAAACGTCCGGTGAAACCATTTTCGACGATGGAGTTCTCGATGACCTATGTGGAAGAGGTCGCACAGTTCTACGTGAACACCGAGATTCACGATGAGGGGATCAAATCCTCTATTCACGGGAAGGAGTTCATCATCTCGCCAAGGATCTGCGCGAACATCGCTACTACCGGGCGGAAGGAGCACCAAAAATCAATGAACCGACGTGAGACTTGGCTCGCTTGGAAGGAAGTAGCCAAGGCCGACTATCTTTGAAAAAGATAGTCTACACAGCCAAAAAATTTCTTTGAAGGAGGACTACCACAAATTGTTGGACATAGTTGCCAAATGCATAGACATCAAATTTGGCAGCTTTGACCAATGTCTAAAGCAAAACGGATCGTAATGGGCTGCGATCATTGAAGAAAAGCAAAGTAAACCTGGCCGAGTTTGTCTACAAAGCAGACTCGCTGCGAATGTAGGGAACAAATCCTTCAAGGAGAATGGTGCATTTGGAGGATCCTCGGGATATGGCCAGTGATTGGCCGGCTGATGGAGGTGAAAGGAGTCCTCTTCGACATGGAAAGGCGTTCCATGTAAACAAGAGGATGTTGAGATCAAACCTCTCGGGCGCCTGAGAAGAGAGCTCACGCCAAGAGAGCGATACAAGTGAGGGGGAATCGGTGACCTTGAAGATACGATTGTTTCCTCTCCACCAAAGAAGAAAGCGCCCTGCGGTGCTAAGAGAACTACGCCCTGCTGACTAAGAAAAACAAATCGCTGCTCCCGCCCTCGTAGCCGAGTCGCCGCCCCCGCAGCCGTGTCTCCCCGCACTGCCAGCAGCAGCGCCGAGAAAGAACCTCAAATACCTTCTCCGCCGTCAAAAAGAGAGAAAGCGATAAGCCAAGATGGCTCGCTCCTCGAAGAAAACACCAAAGACGCCCCGCCGCCAAGGACTCGAGAAGACACTCTCTCCGAACTAGAAATCCTCAGTGCGAACTAAGAGACAAAAAAAGAATCATCAAGCAATCCGAACTTGAAAAACCGGGCCGAGTCACCACTCGGTAAAAAAACAGAGATATCGGAGATCTTTGGAGAGGTAGAGTCTCCGGATATTATTGATGAAAAACCAAGTCTCAAGGCGATCAAGCAGAGGCAAATCAAGACCACCGTAGTTCGAGCAGTGAGACACAAGAAGAAAGTTTGAAAGAGACGATGATGTGATGATCCTATCCCCACTCTATCGGACATCCAAAATCGTGCGAGAGTGGAGGAAGTGTAAATTGAGTCGATCCAAGGAACAGTTCCAACGGCCCGAGTTTATCGAAGAAGAGGAATCGATGAACTTTCTTGGAGTGACCACTTTGTGGTCCAAGCATTGGATGAAGAAATCGCATAGATATCTTGCGGATCTTCAAGGACAAGGAGAAGGAGAGACAGTGGAAGGCCGAGGCACGTGAGAAGGCCAAAGATCTCGCCCTATCACCGCACCACAGAACACACACATCATCTCCTTGACGTCTTATCGGATAGTGATGAGGATCGGACCTGCTTCCGCACGCCACGAAGAGTTACAAATGCAGCAAGCAATGCACGAATCGAATTCTTCATGAGCAAAGAATGATGGAGGGACCAGGAGAGTCCTCCAAAACATAGTGAGTTGGACCCAATGGGAGTGGTGAAAAGATATTGCCACGATTGTTTGCCTGCCACCACTTCCTCACTCGGAAGAAGGAATTAAGGGAATGGCGATGAAATCGGGTTAGTGGGGACCCCAAATGAGTCGAGCCAACCACTAATTAAGGTGTCTTACCACCCCCCAACGGTGAACACTCAATAGAAATAGCCGGGAGTTTGGAGACGAGTGACCCCATTCCAAGTCACTCGGTGGTGCGCCGGTGAGGAGAAACTCCTCCACCGGCAAGGTCGGAGGATCTTTGCGAGATGACTCCACAACGAATCTAGGAGGCGAAGTGGAGAAAGTACAAACACAAAATACACAAAGCAAGTTGCCATCAACGAAGCTCGAGGCGATTGAGACTGCTCACCGGGTGCCAATCGCTTTGACGACTAATGACGCCGATGCGCAATCGAGGCACCTGAAGGAATGACCCAGGAGTTAACACTGGCGATGAAAGTGCAATCCATGGGGTTGAGACTCCAATGGATGCCACCACGAAAGACCCTAAGAAAGCCGACACTTTGTCGAAAGGGAGGTCAAGGCCTCGCCGCAGTTGAGGGCAGGAGGTAATGAAGGCCAACGGGAGGTTGAGACTTCCAGGGGTAAAGAAGTTGAAGTACGAACATCCCTCCCGCTATCATTGATCCATCTCGAAAAAAGAGATAAGCGCGCTTCACGATTCCCAGGACAACCCTGATGTAACCTTTCTGGGATCGGAAGAAGACGATGAAGCTGAGTCATCCCCTATGGCTGATCCAAAAGACTCAGCTGAGGATGTTCCAACCACGAGCAAGTCGACCTCAAGACTACTCGTCAAACTTTCAATTTTGATGATGAGCCACCCATGGAAATCTCATCATCGTCCAATGACGCCTACGATAAGGCCGAGGACCGACCAACTCAATTGAAGAAACCAAAGATAGACCGAAGGTTGTTGAGACAGTGAGGCTCGGCAAACTGAGTCGGGTCAACTTCACAACAAACCCGGCTCAACAGAGTCCATCGCGCAGCTCCCTAAGCCGCAGCAGTTCGACTCGACAAGGAGCTTCACGTGCACCACTCATCATTGAACAAATCCCAGTGGCCCGTGATGATTCCTTTGTAGAATCATTTCCATTCTCTCTGGAGGTACCCGATCTCCCTGGAGAGTCGGGGAAGAGATCTCGCGCCTTCCGCACTGAGATCCTGTTATTCTATCGATACTATTGTTCGGTGACTATGATTTTGACGCCGTTGGCAGCCATCACCGCCACAGAGGAACAAAGTGAAGTTCGGGGAGGTGTTCAAAGTATTATTTCTTGAAATTGAACGGATGGAGAGGCACCAGGCCTCGATGGACATGAGATCGATAACAGAGATTCCAACCTTACCGACTTAAGAGGTATAATAGTCGAATCGGGGAGTGGTGGCAACAACAAATAACAATGCGCGTGGAACAAGCTAGATATTTGTAACATTGTTCAACAAACTGTTGGTATGGCGAAGCGAGAATGCCGATGCAAAGACAAAGCCGAGAGAACACATTGAGCACTTGCATGAATCTCACATTGCCGAGATCAAGGCGTGCGTGAGCAAAATAAGAATGAGCTCCTGCGTATGGAAGAAAACATGGATCGCAAATTGGCCTTCTCATGGCCGACATGAAGTTGCTTAAAGTGAATCCACCGCTACTCGCTCGAGTTCAGGCAAAGATACCATACTCCGCAGTGACTCGAAGCGAGAACTTGACTATCGCCAGACTCGACTTTTTGCTTGCTAGTATATTTCGGCGTTCCTCTCTCCTTTGATGATGCCAAAAGGGGAAGAGGAATACCTTAAAGCGCTCAAGAGATCGGAGCGTTGAGAACGAGGAAGCGGTATGTAAAGGAAAAGACAATGAGGAGGTCTCAAGAGCAAAGAAAGGAAAGTCTGTTGAGGGGGAAGGATCGGGAGATGTCACCCTAATGATTGCACAAACCCCCAACAAGGTCTTGTCACACGGTGATATTATCGCAACAAACTCCCAATGACTCGCCACTCCAACACTCTGCTTTGTGTCTATGGCCGAAAAGAGAAAGACGATTGAAGCGAGGGATGGAGGAAGTGGAAGGAATGATGAATGCCCGAGTTATGGATATCTTGAAACAATATGGAGGCATTCCAAAGAGACAGAGACACTTATGCCATCTCGGATGCCGGAATCGAGCCAAGATCGGTTGATGAATTTAAAACGCCGCATCTCAAGGATACTTCGCAAACATGTCCATGGCTCAAGCCTGGGACTTATCTTCGGGAAAAGGGTCTCACGCTATGTGAAGAAGCCGACAGCGTACAGACTACCGCGATCACTTTGTCTGGTCACTCCGCCGGTCACTCTCGGCTAGGAAGAAGAAGACCCCAATACAATACACGCCCAGAGAAAGAGGTAGAGAAAGAAGCAGTGGTGGAGGAAGAGGTTTCAGACCTAGGCCTCTGCCCAAAAACATTGAGTACATAGATCCGGGCAAGAAAGTAGGGATCTACTGGGCTGGTCTTGACCAAGTAGCCAATATTCAAGTGGCTAAAAACAATGCCGAGTATGTGAAAAGAATCGAAGAAGAAAATAAAAGACAAACTCAGCTATGGGAGGAAATGTTAGGAAATTTATTGTTTAGATTTTGATGAATGCCATGTAAAACTTAGAATAGGATATTGGCACCCCATTTTTTGTTGTAAAATGCATTGTAATAAATAGGGAAGGCCAAGTGAGTTAAGTCGCTACGCCTAACATGCAAGAAGACAACCGGAGATTAGAAGGAAGACTCTCTGCGAGACATTTGAGTATGGCAAAAAGAAGAGTAGACGGGAACTCTATCAAGAAGAAGCGGTGAGATGCAAACAGTGGAGCATCAGTCAAGTCAACTCAAGAAAAGCCAAGTCTCAAGTCGAAGTGCTGGAAAGAGTCATCCAATGATTGGAAGTCGACTCTAAGTCACCGGGGAAAGCAAAGAAATGCGAGTCAAGTCGAGATAATCAAAAAGATCCGTTGCACGAGTAAATCAAGAGAATTACTTAAACAAGTAATATCTCCATACCACCTTTATCGGAGTGCTTAGTCCTAGAAGCGTGCAAGAGGAATAAACTAATGGGAAGCATTACACCGTGTCAGAACTCTGAAAAGGTGAAGAACAATTCATACGAGGAAATGGCAATTCCAAGGACTGCAACAAGACAAGCCAACGACTGCAAGTGACTTTCAAAAATAAGTCTATCTCTTCAACGGGCAAATTTTTGAAAGATCACTATAAAAGGCTGAGAAATGACATTGAGAAAAAGTGATGACGTAACCACAAACTTTCAAGCAATTATTAGAAAATCAAATATTCTCAATCCTCAAGTCTACACTACGAAGAACATCAATCCAACACTCATCCGTGAAGGAAAGATAACTTCAATCGGTTGAAGAGGAAAATACTTGAAAAATCAAGGGGTCTACATTCCACGAAGGATTGTAGGAAGGTTCAAGGTCGAACCAAGTCTTGAGCTTTTGGAGGGCTTCGTGATCAAATCCAAAGAGCTTGAGCAAGTGAGTGTAGTAGCAAGCAGCTTGCCCTGTGAAGAAGCTCGAGTCGCACGAGAAGCCGGTGAGTGATCAAGGCGTCTCGATCGAGTCCCAAAGGATCAAGTCATTTGTGTGATCAAGACTTGATCCGGACTGTTACCACTTTGTATCCGATCAATACCTAGTGGATTCCTCCAGAGTTGGAGAAGAGAGGAGTAGAAGAATTACCCAATCTTCGAACCTCTATAAAAATTTCATTGTGTCATTTACAAAGACTTTAATTCCCGCATCTTAATTGTTTAAATCACGATAAATTTGCTAACCACTTGATAATTTCTAAGTACTAAACCTAGCACTAAATCCTTGTTTAATCAAACTTAAGGGTGTTAAGTCTTCCAATGAAAACAAACCACGTTGAGTTAATTTAGACCAACACGGTGAGTTATTCCATCAATGACTCGTTGAGTCATTTGAGAGACTAACTCTACGATCAACTAAATTGGTCATCCACCAAGGACACATGTGTAGTATCAACTCGAATATTTAAAAGGACTAAATCGAAAATTTGGTAAGGTTTATTCAACCCCCTTCTAAACCTTACACTTACACCCCTTGGGACCTACAAGTGGTATCGAGCGGTTGGTTCATTGAGCCTTCCGCATTTGGTTAATGAACTAGATCTCCAAACTTTTCAAAGTCCGCTTTAGTACTTAAACTTTCAAAACTCTTTTTATCATTAAAAGTTATTATCATGGAAGCAAATTTGACACGCATCCCTATGTTCACTATTGAAGAATTTGATGATTGGAAAATTGTATCTTTGGCTCATCTATCAAAGATTACATGATGAGATGTGGATAGTGATAGAAGATGGGCCACCGCAAATCTTAAAGGTGAACATTTGTAAGAAGAAAATTGCAAGGAGAAGAGGATGTTGCTCCCTGCATCGGTCATGGTTGAAAACCAAGAATCGAATGGACAAATGATGACGAAAAAGATACAACCTGGACAATGTAGCCAAGGACATCCTTTACAAAACCTTGGACAAAGCCATGTTCAATAAAGTCAAATCATGCAAAACGGCTAAAGAAATCTGGGACAAGCTAACATTGATTTGTGAAGGCTCGTGAGCAAATCAAAGAAAACAAATTATCGGTGGCCATACGTAAATTTGAGAACTTCAAAATGATCTCAGGAGAAAACCTGGATCAACCGGATGCTCGGTTCACGAAATCACCAATGAGCTATACGCACTTGGAAAGGAATATACAGAAGAAAATGTGTATGAAGATCCTAAAAAGTCTTCCGGTGAATGGGAAATGAAGGTCATGGCACTTCGAGACATTCCATGGACCTATCAAAGACATCCAATCATGAATTATTCTCGGACCTCAAAGCCTACGAGTTTGAGAAATGAGAAGAAAAGACCAGGAAGAGACAGTTGTACCCAAAACGTTTTGCTTTAATTGTTAAAGATGGGAAGAGAGCCGAGGTCAAAGAAGTCATTGATCCGAAGAAATAGCCCGATGGTTAAAAGGTTCAACAAGTTCTTCAATAAGAACTACAAGAGAGGAAAGGGTGAATCTTCCAGAAGACACTCACTCCTCCCTCCAAATCAAGGGAAGATAGGCCAACCAAGAGAACAGATCATCAAAAAGTGAATATCAAAGGGTGACAATCCAAGAATGGAAAGAGCCGATCAAAAAGGTGAATATCTATCTTTGGGAACAGACAACCAGGTCACTATGCCATTGATCGCCTATATCCTGTAGTCAACAAATACGGGAATGAAGAAGAAAGAAAGGTCTTGTGAGAAAGAAGACAAGAAAAGAGAAAGGCAATCAAGCCGCTAGAGATTGAAAAAAACCAAGTCAAAAGACATAGCCGATTCACAGATGAAAGAAGCGACTATTCAAGTGACTCGAAGAAGAATCCCCGATCCGCTTGATGGCCAAGGAACAAGATCAACCGGACCAAGAAGATGAGGTACACTCTAACTCATCAAACTCGGACTCTAGTGATAGTGATCGTGACACACACACTTCATCACCCACTCGATCTTTATGATTCATTAGGCAAAATGATGAAAGATTTTGAACACATTAAATCCTCACACACACTACTAAATGAGGAAAACAGACCTACTCAAAAAGCAAATCTCACGGTGACTAAGGAGTCGGGTACTCTAAGTCCAATAGCCGATGAGAATGAAAGTTTAAAGGCCGAAAATGCTAAGTTAATAGCAGAAATAGTTGCCATAGAAAAGAGGAGAATGACCTCAAAAATGTTATTGCCTCATTCACTAAGGCATCTAAATCATTAGATGATCTTATTATGAGTCAAAGAGAATGTGGAGACAAGACAGGCTTAGATTTAACTCCTCGTGATATGTCAAACTTCAAGAGTAATTTTGGAAAAAGGATCTTCAAGCAATGAAGAGTCTAAAGAATCCAAAACTCTAAATGTTGCACACACATTCACTCCAAAGCACAATTACAAGCAAACTGGCCTTGGTTATAAAGGAAAAGGAAAAGCGCGATTGAGTGCGTTGAAAGGACGGTGAGAAGAGATTCACCGAGTTCCTCGGCAAACTCCAAACAGAAAATACTCAGAAAGAAGAAGCGAGCTACCAAAAACCCAGTAAAATCCATTAAAGAAATACATATGATGGGAATGGTAGAAAATATCCAAGCCAAGCCGATTGGAATAATGTAAACTATCAAAGATAGACTTATGGAATATAAGCCCAAATGGCAAAGGCCAGAACTCAAAGAAAGGCCATTCCAAAAGTATAAGAGCTTTCATCAAAGACATATATGCACCTAGGCACTACACTCAGAGACACCACAATTACCCAAAGAAGGCGATTGCTAAAACTTATACAGCATGCATACAGACAAAAAAGACAATTGTACGAACCTAAAATCCCAAGCAATTTGCCAAGATTAATTATGATTATGGCATCGATAGATGGCAACCCCTTAGAGTCAAATCATTTGGCTATAAGTTGGTTGGATTATCTTACAATTCTAACCCCTCAGGACCCAGACAAGTATGGGTACCTAAAACTTAATTTCCTTGATTGCAGGTTTAAGGGACGGTGAGTGCCAAGGAACCTGGTACATGGATAGTGGTACATTCCGGACATATGACAGAAATAAGAAAAATTTGTCAAAATTCAAGGAAGTTAAAGGAGCAAAAGTCATATTTGGAGGAAATGAAGCTCCAGGTGAAATAAGAGGCATTGGATCCATCAAGAGGAACGGATTAGAAATCACAGATGTTGCATATGTCGAAGGACTCAACTTCAACTTGCTAAGCATAAGTCAACTCTGTGACAAGGGCTATAATGTTGGATTCAATATGGGTGTATGCCAAATCAAGAATACTGAATCGAATGAAGTTGTGTTGCAAGGATGCAGACAAAAGAACATGTATGTAGTAGATTGGTCAACCGCTACACACAACACCTATCTATTAGCAAAGAGCACAATGAATCAAGTTGGTTGTGGCACAAAAAAAGCTCGAGTCACCCGAATTTCAAAACGATTAACAAGCTTGCGAAGTAATCTTGTGGAAGGACTTCCGGACTCAAGATACAAGAAGGAGAGTATATGTGATGCATGTCGAAGGGAAAACAAATCAAATCTTCATTCAAAGAAAAGACATGTCCATCTTCAACAAGAATATTGCATCTGCTACATATGGATCTGTTTGGCCCAGTGGAACCAGCAAGCATAAGTGGAAAGAAATACACCTTGGTGGTAGTAGATGACTACTCAAGATATACATGGACAATATTCATGTGTAAGAAGAAAGAAACTCTACTTAAACTACCACACGGTGATGAAGAGGATTCAAAACGAGAAGAGCCAAACCATTATCAAAATAAGATCGCATGTAGGAATCGAGTTTGTCAATGGAATAATAACTCGCATATTGTATTGAAAATGGTATTGGTCATGAACTATCGCAGCAAAGGACTCCACAAATGAGAATGGAGTTGCGAGAAAGAAGAAAGAACTCTCAAAGAAGCATCAAGGACCATGTTAGTTAAGCAGGTTACCAAAAAGATTTTGGGTCAAGCAATCAACACACTTGCTACACTCAAAACAGATGTATGATAAACAGACAGTGACAAAGACTCCTATGAGATTTGGTGGAAGAAAACCAAATGTTGCATATTTGTAATATTTGGATGTAAATGCTTCATCCACAACAATGGCAAAGACAATCTAAAGGCTTTCGATGCTAAAGCCGATGAAGGTATCTTCTTGGGATACTCGGCTGAAAGCAAAGCTCACAAGAGTACTCAACAAAAGGACTATGGTTGCGAGAAGAATCCATTCATGTGGTATGCGATGAGCCAAATATAAATGGAGAATACATTGAAGAGTCAACCCGATAAAAGTGAATCATCCAACCATACGAAGAGTCCCTATCTTTGAAGTCAAGTCGGAATTATAAACTCGAAGAAGATGAGATAGTGGATCTCAAAACAATTTGGAAAATTTGGCTCGGTGATTACGAGAGAGCGACCACAAAGAACACGTACCGCAAGACGATCGAATCAGCTAACTTACTCCAACTTTGATGTAAGATGGTTGAGAGACCATCCACGAGTAACTTGTCATTGGAGATATAAGAGAAGGTGTCAAAACAAGATCTTAACTCAACAAGAAGCCATGTTCACATGCTTTATCTCGCAAATAGAGCCCAAAGATGTGTTACAAGCATTGGACGACACACATTGGATTCAAGCTATGCAAGAATAAATGAATCGAGTTTGAAAGAAATAAAGTATGGGAATTAGTTCAAAGACCCACACATCAAAATGTTATTGGTACTAAATGGGTGTTCAAACAAGATGAACGAGGAAGGTTCGTGGTAAGAAACAAGGCAAGACTAGTAGCCAAAGGATATTGCCAAGAAGAAGGAATAGATTTTGATGAAATATTTGCTCCTCGTAGCAAGATTGGAAGCTATAAGGATGTTTCTTGCCTATGCGGCTCACAAGAATTTCATTGTATATCGATGGATGTAAAAGTGCATTCCTAAATGGTTTATTGGAAGAAGAAGTGTATGTTGAACAACCTCCGGATTTGAGCGAAGACTCTTGGAGATAAGGTATACAAACTCAAGAAAGCCTTGTATGGATTGAAACAGCACCCGTGAGCATGGTATGATACTTTGTCACAATTCCTAAGCGAGAATGGATTCACAAAAGGAAAAGTAGATAGAACACTTTTTTAATTCAAGACAAAAAGAGTATCGCTTGTTCAAATATATGTGGATGACATCATTTTTGGATCCACAAACAAAGAGTCGTGTGAAAAATTTTCAAACCTCATGCAAAGTAAATTTGAAATGAGCATGATGGGAGAGCTAACATTCTTCCTTGGACTCCAAGTGAAACAACTGAAGGATGGAACCTTCATAAGTCAAACAAAATACACCGAGGAGACTTAATGAAGAAATTTGGTATGGAGAGAAGTCTTCGTGAAAATACCAATGAATACATCACCAAAAATGGACATGGATGCGGATGGCAAGCCTCAGATCAAAAACAAGATCTGAGCACTTATTGGATCATTGCTCTATCTTACAAAAAAGAGGGCCGGACATCACCTTTTGTCAGAGTGTATGTGCAAGATTTCAATCGCTCCAAAAGAGAGCCATATGACAAAGAAAGCCTAAGAGAATATTGAGATACTTGAAAGGAAGCCAAGAAGTTGGCTTATGGTATCCAAAGGAAGGTGGATTCAAGCTAATTGGCTATTCAGACTCGACTATGCTTGGATGCGAGTTGACAGAAAAAGCACCAGGCACATGTCAAATGCTAGAAACAGTGATTTCTGGTTTAGCAAGAAGCAAAATTCAATAGCCACCTCTCCAAACCAAGACGGAATACATAGGCAAGGGCAAACACAGCCCAAGTCCTATGGATGAGACAAGACAAAGAAAGAGACTATGAAGTTGAGGAAAAAGAAATTCCAATCATGTGTGATAACACAAGTGCAATTGCAATCACTCAAAATCGTGTTGCACTCAAGAACAAAGCATATCGATGTCGATATCACTTCATAAGAGATCATGTTGAAAAGAAGGACATCATCTTGGAATATATCTCAACCGATAAACAATTGGCCGACATCTTCACAAAACCATTATGTGAGTCAAGATTTGAAGAACTCAAACATGAGTTAGGGTTAATTGAGCTGGTGACACTCGGAGAAGAATCAAAGAAAAGAAATGGAACACAAAAAGGAAAAAGAGCCGAACTCACAAATCGGCTAAGTAAATCGGTTGTATTGGAAAGACAATTTATACCAAGTCATTTGTTAGCCGAGTCACTAAGAGAAAGTGAGAAGAAGAGTTAAATCGGCCTAAGGGATAAGCTGAGTCACTTATGAGCAAAGTGACAAACATGCATCGTTTTTACTAAGCGGGAATGTTTTTAAGAATGACGTCAAAGATAATGATGATGTGTACATATAAAGTCGCACACCAAGCTTATGATTGGATATAAATCCGCATTAAATACGAGACATTAAATGCTAAATAGGCGTGCAAAATCTAAACCATTGATTTCGATCACATTTCAAAAAACCACCCGCACGTCCTTTCATAAACCATACTTAAACCATTTTCGTCCGTTTCTCTCACACACTACCAAAACTGTTCATTTCTCTCTCTCAGAAGCAAAGGCAAAAATTCTCTCAAAACCCTATCTATCTTCAAATCAATCTCAAAGTTTTCTTTGATAAATTCCTGAAAAATGGACCAACCTATGATTTTGTCAAGTTAGGAAAGCAAATCCACACCGGGTCTACTGTGGATTTCGACGGCATGGTGAAATAGGGGTCCGATGACACCCTAGTGAAGAAAATCGCCGAGAAATTGGAAACGCCTGGGCCGAAATCGCGTTTATGATGCTGGAATATCCGGCGACCTATGTGGAGAGGTCGCGATGATTTTACGTGAATGCTTGAGATTCACGAAGAAGGGATAAAGTCATCTTCACGGAAACGGCTCACCATCTCTCGCCAAGGATTTGGTCGAACACCGCTCACTACCAATGGAAGGAGCATCGAAATTAGCGAAGTGATGTAAACCTCGGCCGCTTGGAAGGAAATAGCCAAGCCCGACTATCCGATAAAATAGTTTACACAAAGAAACAAGAGGTGAAGGAGGATTATCACAAGCTATTGGACATAGTTGCCAAATGTATTGACATCAAATTTGGCAGCTTTGACCAATCAAAAGCAAAGTTGATCATAATGGCTGCGATCATTGAAGAAAGGAAAATAAATGGCCGAGTTTGTCTACAAAGCAGATTATGCGAGAACGTAGGGAACAAATCCTTGAGGAAGATGGCACATTTGGAGGTTCCTCAGGATATGGCCCGGTGATTGGCCGGATGATGGAGGTGAAAGGAGTTCTTCTTAGACATGGAAAGGCTGTTCCATGTAAACAAAAGAATGTTCGAGATCAAACCTCTCGGCGCATGTAAGAGAGCCTACGCCAAGAGAGTCGACACGAGTGAGGGGGAATCGGTGACCTCAAGATACAGATTGTTTCCTCTCAACCAAAGAAGAAAAGCGCCATTGCGGCTACTAAGAAAAGCGCTCCCGCAAAGAAAGAAAGTCAAACTCGCTCCCGCCCGCAGCAGCAGAGTCACCGCCTCGCAGCCGTGTCTCCCGCCCAAAGCAGCAGCGGTCGAGAAGGACTCTCAAATACCTTCTCCGATCGTCAAAAGAGGAGAACTGATAAGCCAAGACGGCCAGCTCCTCGTAAGAAAAACACTCAGCATCGGCCCCGCCGCCCAAGACCGTAAGAAATCGTCAACCAAATCCTCCGGTACAAACTAGAAGACGAAGAAGAATCATCAAGCGCTCCGAGCTTGAAAAACCGGGCCGAGTCGCCCACTCGGGGCTAGAACAAATACTTTAAACCGCCGAAGCAGTCGAGTCCCCGGATGTAATTGATGAAACAACAAGTCTCCGAAGGCGATCAGCAGAGGCAACCTCGAAGACATAGTTGTAGTCCGCGCACTGAGACACAAGAAGAAGGCGATAGAGCGATAGTGATGTGATGATCCTATCTCCACCTTGCCCGGACATCCAAAATCGTCTACGTGAGTGGAGGAAATGGAAATTGAGTAAATCAAGAGAACAGTTCCAATGGCCCGAGTTTATAGAAGAAGAAGGAATCTGTTAAACTTCCTCGCCTAACCACCGTGATCTCAAAGATCGATGAAGACAATCGCACAGATATCCCGCAGATCTTCAAAGACAAGGAGAAGGGAAAGACAGCGAGAGGGAAGCCGAGGCACGTGAGAAGGCCAGCATTTGCCCTATCTCCGGCACCACAAAACACACACATCCTCTCCTTGATGTCTTATCGACAAAGTGATGAGGAACCGGACTCTGCCGCTGCTACTCTGAGGAAGAGTTGCAAATGCAGCAAGCATTGCACGAATCCAGTAATCCTTCACGAGCAAAGATTGATGGAGGGACCAGGAGAGTCCTCCGAACACACTGAAATAGATCCAATGGGAGTGGTTCAACAAATCGCCATCGTTGTTGCTGCCACCACTTCCCAGCTCACTCGGAAGAAGGCAATAAGGGAAATGGCGATGAAACGGGTTAGTGGGGACCCACGAGCCAACCCCTATTGAAGGTGTTTTACCACTGCCCCAACGGCTGAACACTCAATAGAAACAGCCGGGAGTTTGGAGACGAGTGACCCCATTCCAAGTCACTCAGTGGTGCGCTAGCCGAGGGGGAAACTCCTCCACCGCAGCTAAAGGTCGGAGAATGCTACGATGACTCAACACCGAATCCACGAGGCGAAGTGGAGGAAGTACAAACACTAAACGAACAGCAAGTTGTCATCAACGAAGCTCATGCGATTGACACATTTTCACCGAGGTGACAATCGCTCTCGGGTGCTAATGACGCCGCCGATGCATGCCGAGGCACAGAAGGAACAGCCCCGGGAGTTAACACTGGCGATGAAAGTGCAATCCATGGGGTTGAGACTCCAATGGATGCCACCACGCGAAAGACCCTAAGACAACCGACATCGTCGAAAGGGAGGTCCAGGCCTCGCTGCAGTCGAGACCGGCAGAGGTATTGAAGTCCCACGGGAGGTTGAGACTTCCTGGGGTAAAGAAGTCAAGTAGAGAACATCTCTCCCGCTATCATTGACCCATCCGAAAAAGATAAGATAAGCGCTTCATGACTCCCAGGATAATCCCGATGTAACCTTTCCGGGATCGAAGGCGACGAAGAAGCCGAGTCATCCCCCGTGATGTGACTCCAAAAGACTGTTGCGGATGTTCCAAGCACGAGCAAGTTCGATCCCAAGACTACTCGTCAAACCTTTAATTTTGATGATGAGCCAACAATGGAAATCTTATCATTGTCCAATGACGCTTCCGATAATGCCGAGGACGATCTACTCAATTGGAGAAACCAATTTGAGACCAACGAAGTTGCTGTTGAAGCGATTGAGGCTCAAAGCAGTCGGGTCCACTTCACAAAAGACCCCACCGGAGACAGTCCATCGCGCAGCTCCCCCACGCCGCAGCCAGTTCGACTCAAAAGGGACTTCACGCACCTCTCATCATTGAACAAATACCGCTTGGCCGTGATGATTCCTTTATAGAATCTTTTCCTTTCTCCTCGGAGGTACCCGACCTCACCGAAGAATCGAGAACGAACGCCAAGACGCTTCCATAGACCAGCTCCCGTAATTCCATCAGTACCATTGTTCCAACTGATTATGACTTTTGACGCCGCATGGCCATCACCGCAACGGAAGAATCAGCCTGAAGTCCGCGAAGTGTTCAAGGCATTATTTGCCGAGATTGAACGGATGGAGAGGCATCGAGGCCTCCATGGACATGCGATCGACAACAGAGATGCGACCCATCGCCGACTTGCGAGGCATAACAACAGATCGTGAATGGTGGCAACAAAGAAGAAACAATGCGTGTGGAACAAGTTAGATACTTCAGGACATTGTTCAACAAGCTGCTAGTATGGAGAGCTGAGAATGCTGATGCAAAAATGAAGTTGAGAGAACACATTGAGCACATGCATGAAGCTTACACTGCCGAGATAAAGCTGCTACGTGAGCAAAATAAGAGTGATCTACAGCGTTTGGAAGAAAACATGAATAGCAAATTCAGCCTTCTCATGGCCGAGATGAAGCTAATCTCAAAGCAGAGTCCAACGCTACTCGATCCGATTTCGTGTTGCATACTCCGCAGCAGATTCGAGACAGAACTCGACTATCAGCAGGCTCGACTTCCTGCTTGCCAGTATGTTTCCAGGCGTTCCTCTCTCTTTTGATGATGCCAAAAAGGGGGAAGAGGAATACCTTAAAGCACATAAGAGATCCAAGCCGAAAAAAAAGAGGATCACTGCGAAGGGAAAGACAAATGAAGGTTACCGAAACAAAAGAAAGGAAAATCTGTTGAGGGGGAAGGATCGAAAGATGTGACCTTGATGATTCGCAAACCCCAACAAGGTCTTGTCACGGTGACATTATCGCAAAGAAACTCCCCGTGACTCGCCACCCAACACTCGCTATATCTATGGTCGAAAAGAGAAAGACAATTGAAGCAGGGATGGAGGAAGTGGAAGGAAGAATGGATGCCTGGTTATGAACATCTTGAAACAACGTGGAGGCATTCCAGAGAGACAGAGACACTTATGCCATCTCGGATGTCGGGACAGAGCCACGATCCCGGTTGATGAATTTAAAACACCTGATCCAAGGATACTTTGCAAATATGTCTATGGCTCAAGCTTGGGACTTGATCGGGAAAAGGGTCTCACGTTATGAAGAAGCCGACGCAGACTACCGATCACTCGCTAGTCACTCCGCCGGTCACTGGTGGAAAGAAGAAGACCCCAAGACAATACACGCCCCAGGTAGAGGAAGAAGTAGTGGTGGAGGAAGAGGTTTGAGACCCAGGCCTCTGCCAAAAACATTGAATACGTAGATCCAGGAAAGAAAGGAGAGGATCTCATGGGGTGATCTTGACCAAATAGCAAATTTGCAAGTGGCTAAAAGTATTCGAGTATGCGAAAAAGAATAGAAGAAGAAAACAAGAGACAAACTCAGCTATGGGAGGAAAGACAAGAAAGATTAAGAAGAGATGAAGCTGCCAGGAAGGCATATGAAAAGAAGAAGAAGGCAGCTGACGATGAAAAAGAGAAAGAAAGAGCGAGTAAGATGCTGAACAAGATGAAAAAGAAGAGACAATGAAAGGAGGTGAAGTGTTGATGTCCACCCCTTCATGTATTTTATGATGTAAATACATACTATGTAAGTCTTCTGTAATAAAGCTATAAATTCTTTATTTTCTGTGTAGACAAATGTTTGCTCTAATACACCTTGTAAACAGTTGTGTAAAAGAACAAGAATGTTATGATCAATAAAAAGATTGATTCTACGCATACATTCTATGTGAATACACTATATGTATGTATCTTTGCTATTTGCATTTTTGAATGGTTTAAGTTTTGGCATCATCAAAAAGGGGAAACCGTTAGGAAATTTATTTTTTAGATTTTGATGAATGCCATGTAAAACTTAGAATAGGATATTGGCACCCCATTTTTGTTGTAAAATGCATTGTAATAAATAGGAAGGCCAAGCTGAGTTAAGTCGGCCCTACGCCCTAACATGCAAGAAGACAACCGAGATTAGAAGGAAGACTCGCGAGACAGCCGAGTATGGCAAAGAAGAGTAGACGGAACTCTCTTGAAGAAGAAGTGAGATGCTGGTGAGTGGAGCATCGATCAAGTCAACTCAAGAAAAGCCAAGTCTCAAGTTGAAGTGACAAAAGAGTCATCCAATGATTGGAAGTCGACTCTAAGTCACCGGGGAAAGCAAAGAAATGCGATCAAGTCGAGATAATCAAAAAGATCCGTTGTACGTAAATCAAGAGAATTACTTAAACAAGTAATATCTCCATACCACCTTTATCAGAGTGCTCATCCCGAGAAGCGTGCAAGAGGAATAAACCAATGGGAAGCATTACACCGTGTCGAACTCTAAAAAGGTGAAGAACAATTCATACGAGGAAATGGCAATTCCAAGGATCGCAACAAGACAAGCCAACGATCGCAAGTGACTTTCAAAAATAAGCCTATCTCTTCAACGGGCAAATTTTTGAAAGATCACTATAAAAGGCCGAGAAATGACATTGAGAAAAAGTGATGACTGAGAACCACAAACTTTCAAGCAATTATTAGAAAATCAAATATTCTCAATCCTCAAGCCTACACTACGAAGAACATCAATCCAACACTCATCCGTGAAGGAAAGATAACTTCAATCAGTTGAAGAGGAAAATCTTGAAAAATCAAGGGGTCTACATTCCACGAAGGATTGTAGGAAGGTTCAAAGTCGAACCAAGTCTTGAGCTTTTGGAGGGCTTCGTGATCAAATCCAAAGAGCTTGAGCAAGTGAGTCGTAGTAGCAAGGCAAATGCCTGCGTGAAGAAGCCGAGTACGAGAAGCCGGTGAGTGATCAAGGCGTCTCCGGCATCGAGTCCCAAAGGATCAAGTCACCGTGTGATCAAGACTTGTATCCTGATCGCTACCACTTTGTATCCGATCAATACCTAGTGGATTCCTCCAGGAGTTGGAGAAGAGAGGAGTAGAAGAATTACCCTATCTTGAACCTCTATAAAAATTTCATTGTGTCATTTACATTTCAAAGACTTTAATTCCTACATCTTAATTGTTTAAATCACGATAAATTTGCTAACCACTTGATAATTTCTAAGTACTAAACCTAGCACTAAATCCTTGTTTAATCAAACTTAAGGGTGTTAAGTCTTCCGCTGAAAACAAACCACGTTGAGTTAATTTAGACCCAATAGCCGAGTTATTCCATCAACTCGATTGAGTCCGTTGGAGAGACTAACTCTCTTGATCAACTAAATTGGTCATTCACCAAGGACACAAATTGTGTAGTATCAACTCGAATATTTAAAAGGACTAAATCGAAAATTTGGTAAGTGTTTATTCAACCCCCCCTTCTAAACCTTACACTTACACCCCCTTGGGACCTACAAGGTGAAAGACAAGAGAAACTAAGAAGAGATGAAGCCGGAAGGCATATGAAAAGAAGAAAGCGGCTCAAGATGAGAAAAAAAGAAGACCGAGAAGATGACGAATCGAAGAAGATGAAAGAAGTGATAAGAAAGGAGATGAAGTGTTCTTTGCCCACCCCTTCATGTATTTTACTATGTAAATACATACTATGTAAGTCTTCTCTCGTAATAAATCAGAATTCTCTATTTTTTTGCGTAGACATAAATGTTTGCTTTGATACACCTTTGTAAAACATGATTTGTGTAAAAGAACAAGAATGTTATGATCAATAAAAGGATTGATTCCACGCATACATTCTCTGTGAATGCACTATTTGTATGTATCTTTGCTATTTACATTTTGAATGTTTTAAGTTTTGGCATCATCAAAAAGGGGGAAATTATTGGGAAATTTATTGTTTAGATTTTGATGAATGCCATGTAAAACTTAGAATAGGAAGTTGGCACCCCATTTTTTGTTGTAAACCGCATCAGAACAAATAGGGGCTGGTTTTTGAGTTAAGTCACCTATGCCCAAACATGCAAGAAGACAATCGGAGACTAGTAGGAAGACTCGCTGAGAGAGCCGAGTTTGGCAAAAGAAGAGAAGACGGGGAACTCGATCGAAGGTGCAGAGATCATTTGAGTAAAGCATCGGTCAAGCCAACTCAAGATAGTCAAGTCTCTAGTTGAAGTGACGGAAGAGTCATTTAATGATTGGAAGTCGACTTAAGTCACCTGGGGAAAGCAAGGAAATGCAAATAAGTCGAGATAATCGAAAGAGATCCGTTGCCACGTAAATCAAGAGAATTACTTAAACAAGTAATATATCTATGCTACCTTTCTCGAGTGCTCGATCCCCGAAGCGCAACGAAATAAACCAATGGGAAGCACTACACCGTGTCGCTGCTCCTCAAAAGTCAAGAATAATTCATACGAGGAAGTGGCAATTCCAAGGATCGCAACAAGACAAGCCAACAACCACAAGTGACTTTCAAAAATAAGCCTATCTCTTCAACGGAAAATTTTTGAAAGATCACTATAAAAGGCCGAGGAATTACTCCGAGAGAAGGTTACGAACCACGAACATTCAAGCTAACATTCGAATCTGAACCAAAAATTACTCTCAAGTTATTCAAGTTCAATCCTCAAGTCTACATTACGAAGGAAATCAATCCAACACTCTGTGAAGGAAAGACAACTTCAATCAGTTGAAGAGGAAACATTTGCAGAATCAAGGGTCTACATTCCACGAAGGATTGTAGGAAGGTTCAAGGTCGAACCGGTCTCGAGTTTTGGAGTGGCTTCGTGATCAAATCCTAAGAGCTTGAGCAAGTGAGAGCTGTAGTAAAAGCACTGCCCCGTGAAGAAAGGTTCTAGAGCCTGAGAAGCACTGAGTGACCAAGGCATCTCGGACTGAAATCATGTTAAGGTATTTTCACCAACTTATTTGATATTTTAGAGTAGAATTTGGTTTTATTTTGGGTGTTTTTTAGAGTCATTAGAGTCTTATTTATTTCAATTAGAGTCAATGTAAGTCAATCTGATTTGGTAGCCGAGAGATGAAGAAAACGGTGAAAAAAGGGCTTGAAGAAAGAAGAAATCGTGTATAAAGAAGGAAAAATCGCATTTTGGCCAGGACGGGGCGGGCGGCTGCAGCTCGGCCTGGGCCGCAAAGACCGCGACAGAAAGCGTGATGGGATTTGACGGAGGCGTGTGGGCGCTGCAAGGCCTAACGCCTGGCATAGCGCCAAAGTGATTAAAACGTTACAGAGCGAAGCGCCAGTCGCTCGGCGATACTTGGCGATGGAGTTCGGGCGCCCGCCCGTGCGAGCACCTGGGGGACGCGATTGATGGTGCATGCAGCCCATGCGTGGCGCCGCAGCGGGGGCGGAAAATCCTATGTTCACCTACCCCCTTCTTCGACTTTTGTGTACTATAAATACCATCCTTGGGGCTTGAAATGGGGGATCTTGGAACCCTTGGAAGACAATAAAAATAGCTACAAGACAAGGAATAAGGATTTGAGCACTTTGAGAAGAATTTGGAGAAGAAGATTGAGGCTTCTATCATCTAGAAATAGAAGATCCCTCAACTCTTGTTCTTATTTTGTTGCTTTCTTCATATCTTGTAAGATGTATTGTTGTATTTTCATGGATTCATTTTCTTTAATCATGAGCTAAACACTATAATTCTAGAGGATTTATGTAATCTATGTTTGAACTTATGTTTTGAGATTGTGGTTTGTCAATCTAGATCTATCAATTTATTTGTGCTATTTGGATCTATTGCTTCTAAATTACTTGATCAATAATTTAGATTGTTTGGTGTATTTGATTTGACACTTGAGAGAGGTAATTGAATACATGACCTTGGAATAGCATAACCACAGATTTCATATAATTGAGAGATTTATGAATCCTTGAAGTCATTTATCAAGATTCATAGCTTTATTGAGATTTTAATTGGTGATTTTTATAGAGATATTGATTTCCCAATTGAATCTAAAATCATTTAGCATTTGAGAAAGGGAATGATTATTGTAGAAATCTTGACTTATAAATTGATAATTGATGATTGATGAACCATATTGACAACATAAAGGATAACTAGATTCATCATACCTCTAGAATTCATTTAATCAATGGATAAACTCATTGATATTTTCATAGTCTTAATTTATTTTTAGTATTTTAGTATAATCAACTCCATCAAATATTGAATTTCTAAATAAAGTTAGACTACTATATTATAGTACTTAGCAATAATTCGATAATTATTCCCCAATGGATTCGACAACCTTACTATTCTATATTAAAACTTGACATCGTAGACTTGCGGTTAGAAAATCTCTAACAAGTTTTTTGCCATGTTGGGAATAATTCATCTTATTTGCGCTAATATTATTACTTAGTAGTTTTACTTAATTTAGATTGGTTTCTTTTGTTACAATAGGGTCATTGTCATTTTTGTGTTTTCTTGTTGATGCGAAAAATAAAAGTGCTAATTTAATCTTATTTGATCCGAAATTGAAAGAACGCTTCAAAGATTAGAGCCGCACGAAGAATCGAATTCACAAAAATGGCGAGGAATCGGTGATGATGAAGACCGCATACCTATTGTTGCACCACCGGAAAGCGGCCATTCGGGACTATTTTCGACCAACCACGAATCAAAATTATTCGGGCATTGTTCGCCAACCTATCAATGCGAATAATTTTGAATTGAAGTCGGCCCTAATAAACATGGTGCAACGAGAATCGGGTTTGGGGGAAGTGCGGTAGATGACCCGAATGCTCATTTGGCTATTTTCTCGAGATATGTGATACTATCAAAATGAATGGGGTCCCCGGCTGAAGCTATTCGGTTGAGATTATTTCCATTTTCACTCGTGATAAAGCTAGACAACGGCTTCAAACTTTCCCACTTTGGAAAGTATCACTAGTTGGAATGATCTCTTGAAAAATTCATGGCAAAATTCTTTCCACCTAGTAAGACACTTCAATCGAAAAGTGAGATTGCTCAATTTCATCAACTCGACTTTGAGCCACTCTACGAAGCTTGGGAGCGATTCAAAGAATTATTGAGGAGGTGTCCACAACACGGGCACGCAGATTGGCAAAAGGTTCAATATTTCTACAACGGTATGAATGGACATTCAAGAACTATTATAGATCTTTACAGAGAGGTACATTGATGGCTAAAACTCCAAGTGAAGCCATGCTTTTACTCAAGAGATGGCTGCCAATAGTTATCAATGGCGTCATTCGAAAGATCTCGCCAAGAAAAAAGTTGCGGTGTTCTTGAACTCGATACTATGTCCGCATTGGCCTCTCAAATTTCCGCCTTGTCAAAGCAAATTTCTACACTAAGTCCGGTGGAAAACAACAATCGAGGTCATGGAGATAAGTCAAGAAATTGTGAATCCCGATACGAAACAAGCGAATTATGTGAATAATCGGGTTTCAACAATAGAGGAATCAATTGCCGACACATTATCATCCCAGGGACTTCGCAATCATGAAAACTTCTCGTATAGCAATGACGAAATGTGTTGCAACCACCTCCGGATATCGAATCAAGCAAGTACGAGCACACATGTGGGAGAACAAAAGCCATCTTTGGAGGAATTACTTAGTTCATTCCTTGTAGAATCAAGAGCAAGAATGAACAAGGCCGATTCTAACATAGAAAATTTGGGTTCAAGGGTTACAACAATTGAAAGTCATCTCAAATCTTTGGGGACACATGTGGGTCAATTAGCCACTATTAATTCACAAATGAAAGTTGATACATTTCCAAGTAACACGAGGTGAACCGGGAACATTGCAAAGGCCATTAAGTTGAGAAGTGGGACGGAATATGATGAACCAAAGATGCCTCGCTCATGCTACCAAAGAACCGAGAAGCAAGCTCGAAACACTCCAAAATGAAGAGGGCATTGATAAGCAATCGAAAAGGCAAAAATTAAGGTAAAACCAATTTCCAATTCCGATAATGTGTTACCAAATGCTCTTCCTTTTCCACTGAGATTTCGGAAGAAAAAGATTGGATGCTCAATTTTCCAAGTTTTTAGAAATATTCAAGAAAATTCACATCAACATCCCTTTGCCGATGCACTGAGCAAATGCCAAACTATGCAAAAATTCATGAAGGATGTGATGTCGAGAAAGAGAAGGTTGGAAGCATATGAGACAGTCAATCTCACGGAAGAGTGTAGCGCCATTTTGCAAAGAAAGCTACCACAAAATTAAGAGATCCGGGGAGTTTCACTATCCCTTGCACTATTGGTGATTCTTATTTTAATAAAGCTCTTTGTGATTTAGGTGTGCTAGCATTAATCTTATGCCGTTGTCTGTTTTTCGAAACTTGGCCTTGGAGAAATAACGCCATCCACCATCACATCGCAATTAGCCGATAGATAACTCACCTACCCAAGAGGAGTGATTGAAGATGTTGATCAAAATGGATAAATTCATATTTCCCGGACTTTTTGTGGTGTTCGATATGGAGGAAGATCATGAAATGCCATTGATTCTTGGGAGACCTTTTTCTGAAAACGGAATGACAGCTTTAATTGATGCAACGATGAGAGTTAACATTACGGGTAAATGATGATGAGGTACTATTTAACATTTATAAAGCAATGAAATTTCAAGAGAACCTCACACATGTCATTTTATTGATAAAATCGAACAATGTGATCAAACGGAAGTTATAAAACAAGATTTAAAAGATCCGTTAGAACATTGTTTGATTAATTCAATAATGAAATGTGATGAGGAAGATAGTGATGATATTGATTTGCTTGAGTTTATTCTTTCCTTGAGGCTAAAGAAATTGTAAAAGAAAAACAAAATGAAGCATTAGAAAATGCCAATATTGAAAATATTCAAAGGTACTTTAGAACTAAAGGAACTTCCTAACATCTTCAATATGCATTTTTGGGAAAAGATAAAACTTACCCGATTAATTGTTTCGCTTCATTATCTTCATCCGAATTGGATAAGTTGTTGCGTGTGCTTCCGTGAACATAAGTCGGCCTTAGGTTGGTATATTTCGATTTGAAAGGTATAAGTCCTTCCATTGTATTGCACAAAATTTTAATGGAAGAATCTTATAAACCATCTATTGAACACCAAAGATGACTTAATCCCGCAATGAAAGTTAAGTCGTGAGAAATGAGGTTTTAAAGTGGCTAAAGGCATGTATAATTTATGCCATTTTCTCGGTAGTGCATGGGTGAGTCCTAAGATGTGTTGTCCCTAAAAAGGGAGGTATTGTTGTGAAAAATGATAATAATGAATTAATTTCTACACGAAATCGGCCGCCAGGATGGCGAGTATGT